>JASSUY010036795.1:4875-22648 GCA_032466535.1 Forpus xanthops | reverse complement strand
CCCAGGATACGGTTGGCTTTCTGGGCTGCAAGAGCACACTGCCGGCTCATGTTCATTTTCTCATTGACCAACACCCCAAGTCCTTCTCTTCAGGGCTGCTCTGAATCTCCTCTCTGCTCAACCTGTAGCTGTGCCTGGGATTGCTCCGACCCAGGTGTAGGACCTTGCACTTGGTATAGTTAAACTTCATGAGGTTGGCATCAGCCCACCTCACAAGCATGTCAAGGTCCCTCTGGATACAAGAATGCTATATGAAATGTGGTGTGTCTGTGAACACATAAACAAATATAGAAAGAGAAAAAAAGAAATATGGAAATGGTGTCATCTCCTGTGAGCCAAACAGCACTTCTGAATGATGTGTTTGTACTTGCCTTTCTTGTCTCTCATCAGTTACCTACATCTGCTATCACGGTTTGGAGATATATATTGTTCTTCAACATAGTATTTTTTGTAAGAGACAGCTCAGTCCTACTAAGCAGTCACACCCACTCAAATGACTCAAATGAAAGCAATATTTTTCATGAATACCAATGTTTGCCAGGGAACATCTGAGCACACTAACATTAAATTCTCATTTCAGCTTCATGTATTCTATCAGCTTTTTCTTTTCTTGTGTTTGTATCATCTGCAATCTTCAGTTGTAATTTTTTTGCCTCACGTGTTGAAAATAATCCTGTGTTGCTACTTCTTTCAATAGGAGCCATGTGGTGAAAGATCCTCCCCCCACAGCAAGGTTAGTGTATCTCCCTTGTTATCTGTCCACAAAACTGCAAAAGACTAATACACTGGTTTAGATCATGGAGCCATGGAACGGTAGAATAAACTAGGCTGGAAAAAAACCTTGAAGATCAACAAGTCCAACTTCTACCCAAGCACTGCCAAGTCCACCACTAAACCATCTCACTAAGGGCCTCATCTTCACACTTTCTGAGCACTTCCAGGGATGGTGATTGCACCACTTCCCTGGGCAGCTTGCTCCAAAACTTCCTTTCATGAAGACATTATTCCTAATAACAAGTCTAAACTTCCCCCAGTGCAGCCTGAGGCCATTACCTCTTGTCCTGTCACTTGTTATTTGTGAGAACAGCCACCTCCTTGCTCCATCTTTTTAGGTACAGAGCTATCAGATCACCATCATCTTACTAAAAAAAAAGCCAACTTTCTCATTAAGGTACTTTGTACCCTTTTCCTTGCCTCATATGAACATGCAACTATGCTTTAAGTTAATTTTCTGATGTTCCAGAAGAACTATGCAATCTTCTCAAGACACAATGGTCTACAGTTTTTATAGAGCTGTTGAAAATGAAGTTCTTATCTTCGCACCCGACTCTTGTTCAGCAAAACATAGAGTGAGGACAGTATGATTTTACGTACGTCAGAAGCATTCAAGTCTGGTATCACAAGCTGATCTACAGGATCTATATTTTCCTCAACACACAAAAAAAAGGAGCAATGTTCTTGCTCAGCATTGCTCTTTTGCCTATATCTCTAAGGCAAACATGCAGGACTCTTCTTTGTTTTTAATTTTTCTACAAATTCTCCAAATATCCATGCAACTTATAAGAATTTTCTCCTCAAAATGCTTATCACTGCTTCTTATGAAGCAGTGATGTGAATTCCTTCCTTCCTATAAGTTGGGCAGGTAGCTGCATGAGGAATTTACCCCCAGATCCCCACACAAATAATGGAGAGAAAAATATGGAGAATCCCAAATTCCTTCCCTAGTGAAACACTAGAATAGTTTGCCCAGAGAAGTGGTAGATGTCCTATCCCTGACTATTCTATGATTCTATGATCCTGTTTGGGGACCTTCCTGGGACAGTATAGCCCTGAGATCCTGTCACTGTGCCAAGAACTATTCATGCATTTCATGCAGAAATCACTGAAACAATGAGTTGTTCCAGGTTTCTATTATCATTCCATGTTCCTCAAGATTACATGAATCCCAGAGGATGGTGAGATACAATCATTTGTCTTACTGTATACAGTCATTCATTTAGCTTCCAAGAATCAATCTGTCATGGGTTCAGCAGCAGCAGTCATTTTTGTCTTTTTCGTAGTAGCTAGTGCAGCACTGTGTTTTTGATTTTCGGCTTGGGAACAGTTCTGATAACACCAGTGTTTATAGTTATGGCTTAGAATGTTTAGGCTGGCCAAGGACCTTCTGAGTTTCATACTCTGCCAGGGAGGAGGAGAAGCTGGGAGGAGGCCAGGAGGAAGCAGAAGCAGGACACCTGACCCAAACTGACCAAAGAGGTATTCCATACCACAGCACGTCATGCTCAGGATGTAAAACGGAGAGCAGAGACCCGGAAGGGTGTGTGTGTGTGTGTGTGTGTGTGTGTGTGTGCACTGCATGTTCGGGCTTGGTATGTGGTGATGGGGGTGCACTGCTTAGTCAGGCTGGGTGGAAATTAGTTGGTGAGCTCTTGTATTCTTTCCTTGTATTTGTCTTGTCATTATTATTACTGGTGGTAGCAATAGTGATTTGTATTATACCTTAGTTACTAAACTTCTTATCTCAACCTGTGGGAGTTGTATTCTTTTGATTCTCCTCCTCATCCCCCTGGGACTGGGGAAGAAAGAAGGGGGAGTGAGTGAGTAGAACTGTGTAAGGGCCTTAAACCACAACACAACCCTTTTCAGTCGTGTAGTCTTACTGTGTCTCTGAGATGTCTGGGCTGTTTCCTGCATTATACTTTCTCATATTCAGTTTAATAAAGGCCAGCTTCACAAAAACATTATACCTCAGCTGCTAGTTGTTACCCTACTTTATATATAGCACCAGATCTAATTCTCAATGGAAGCAACATTAGTCACCCTCTTCCTTCAGCTAAGTAGTATTCAATACTTATGTTACATTACCTAGTTTTTAACTTCCTTCCACTGATGATGACTACATACCTCTCAAATGTGAAGACTAGATTCAGATGTCTGCTGAAACAGCTAATTTGAAATAAAATTGCACCCCCAGTCTACTGTAATGTCCCTTGACCATAAAGGCTGAGTTTTATTTGACATTTTGAACTTAATTATGATTTATTAGGTGTGGGAGAGTTAGAGGCTTTTTATCTCCATTAAATCTTAATGGCTACATTTTGCCTTTGTCTACTGAGAGTTCACAGAAATAAATGCAGTTAATGGACTCTGCTACTAAGTACATGTTGCTTGGAGATATAATAATGATACTTCAGTGTCTCTCCCACAATTTGCTATTAATATTAAGGAAATGCAAATTTCACAATCACATTTTAAGTAATTTTGCCAGTCAAATTATTAAGGTTTAGTTTCAAGGTGGGAATTGTACTTAAAATTATCTTCTCATGAATATCATGGAACATGATTATTTGTAATGCTACAGTCACTACTTATAAGGCACAAAGACTAGCCTTTTAGGTTTTACTGTAACATTTAGTCCACATAAAATGGATGTGAACCAATAAAATTAAGAACTGTTCCTAAAAATGATATACTAAACAACTGCTTTTTTGCTAGAATGTCTTTTACTAGCTGAAGGCCAAATTTGAAGTGGGCAGTACACAATAGTAGAACATTAATCTAAGAAAAAAAAACAGTTGCTGACCATATATTTTTTTACAGTTTTTAACTTAATAAATAACTGTATGGTTGCATGAACCCTAACTAAAAGTACGCTTTAAACCCAATTAGTCTATTTCATTTCCTCTTACATATTTATAGAGTACAAAATAAGAGAAAGACTAATGTAATCTCTGTTTTACAAGCTCCTCCATCTCTGGGTTTTCCCTGTAGCATGCCAAATAATTTTTGCTTGGCTAAAGGCTATCATTCATAAAGGCATCATAAAGGCATAAAGTCTTCAGGTGAGGACAAGAAGTGATAGAAAATCAACAGCTTTTCAGAATAATTGCTTCATTTGCTTACTGTCTTCACTGATGAAATGTGGGCTTGTCATGTCCAGCCACTATTTATTTGAGTTTTTTGCCTGTTAACTTTAAACATTAAATTCAGTTAGCTGAACTGTAAATTTTGAACATGGAATTGTTTTGGAATCTATCTCCTCTCCCTATATAAAAAAAAAAAAAAAAAAAAGGAAACTATCTATTTTTCTGAAAGCAATAAAACTAAAACTAGGATCATTTAATAGACAAAATCAAGAGAAGGTTCACCAGAAATTTCAAGTGTTCATATCTGAAAATCCACATAACATAATTACATCATTCTGACAAATCTAGTACTGTAACAATGATTGAGTAAGGTTCCCCTGAAATGTTGTGGAGAAACAATCTTGAAGTCCTTTATGATCCTCAAGTAACAAAAACACCAGCAACCGAAGTGAAGTGCTGAAGTGCAAATTTCACTCACATAAATTGTGACTAATATCTGTGCATTAATGTTGGAGTGGAAACATTATTACCTAATTAAATATTACAGTTCCCATTTCTCAGATACAGAATTGAGCTGGAACACTCAGCTTTCAGTGGTTTATAAACAGAATCAAGCTCAGCCAACAAGGCAAAGCAAAGCAAGTTTTTTGATCACACATACTGCGCATGCTTTTAGCCAACACATCCTTCAGAATAAACAAGGACATTATAATTCAGGATTTAGGCAGGTTAATGACAGAGCAACTCTGCATTTGTTAGAGTCACAAAAGAATAATAAAATTACCCAGACTTTGAATATTAGGAGAGAAAAGAAAAAGCACAGATTAAAATGCCCAAACTAGAGGAAAGCCCTAACAAATCTGTAGTTTGGTACTTTTGAAGTTTTGATGTTACTCTGATCCTTTTTTCCATGTTTTTTTTTTTTTTTTTAAAGACAAGCACATTAAATTCAGTCGTACATAAATTATGATCATTTTGTGATCAGCAGAGAAGAATTACGAATCTGGATAAAGCTTAGTTAGTTTCACACAATCTTCCACACAGTCATTTTCTGAGCAATACTCTGTGTTTCTAAGCAATACATAAATGAGCAAGGGATTTGAACAATTCAAACCTGAGATTTAACTACCTTTCTTATAAATTACAATTTTCTATAATAAGCTTAGCCAGGATCTGAGCTCTTGCTGAACATCATGTTGGCAAAGGTCCCCATTATACAATATGTTTTCTGTTGCTCTGCTTTAAATTTTTGTCCCTGGCAATCATTATCATATAGGTTCTTGGCATAGCCATGGGCTATAAATTTGACATCTAAACAAATACTGAACTGAACAAAACAAAACAAACAAGAAAAAATACCTCTTTTGCCCTTACCATATTGAATACAGCCATAGTTAATATTATAGCAGTGGTTGTCAGTGTGAGAGTGATCCGAGGCCAAGGACGGTTTGCAATTATTCCAGATGATTTCAGAATCCATAACAATGAAGCTGATGCTTTCTTGCTACATTGCTAAGTGCAAAGAGTTTAACAAAGAGAAAATAAAAATAGCTTTAGTATTTTTGATTACTATAAGCAAGGGTAGAATTAAAAAGGCTTAAGGCTGAAGGCAATTAATCTGGAACACTGTACAGAAGTATTCAACTATTACATTCTCTTGAGTTACAGATCGTGATTATACATGAAACTAAATGCAAATTTCATTAACATATCTGTCATAATATAAATTATGTTAAATAATTATAATTTGCAAGTACCTTATTAAACATTCATTACATATTGCTAATAATAGCAAATATAGAGTTGTCAGCAATATAATTACCTTTAATACTAGTAAAGGCAAGCAAACAAACTGACCTTCCCTGCCTCAATTGAAAGAGAATATTTAGTAGTTTCTGGAAACTTTAAAATGTGAGTAATGACTGTGCATTTTTCGACAAGGACAAAGGTTTCCTCCTGCTAGATAAAGTCTGCATACATAGGTATATCTCTGGCAGCCTACAAAATAGCAGGGTTTCTGGGTTTTTCTTTCATTTGTTTGGAGACTTCTTGGATAATTTATTGTAAGTGAAAGGTAATTCAGCAAAGAAAATCAACCTTCTGTAAAACTATCTAGAAAGCAAATAAGCATTTTATACAACAATTGGACTTACAATTTGCCACAGAGTATTTACTGAATAGAAAATTTTTCTTATGCAGTGGCAAAAATGAACAATAAAAAATTCTGACTCATTTAACTTGCTTCCAAAAACATTTTGCAAAGCCTCTATTCACATATGCACAGTGCCTAGAGGCACAAGATGCTCACACAGAATAAACAACAATTTGTGGCACATCCAATAAATATTAATTTCCCCAAATTTAGCAATGAGGAGATAAGCTTGCCTAGAAGCATCTTGTGCCCTTTCCAAATGTCAAATTTAGCTTTACTGAAAGCTCTCTAAAAAAAAGGGCAGTGAAAAATTAAGGCATGCAACAGTCCCACAAAAGTATTTGCTTTTTATCAATTTGTTTTTTCTATTTACTTAATATTACCAGAGGTCACTTTACATATTGTTTTCAACCCAGACACAGAAATCAGCAGAGGTACAAGCACAGGAAGTCTCTGCAATGAGAGCTCAAGCACTAAAACCTACCAAATATAGGACTTAATTTATAGCATTTATTTATTGGTTCAGGTTTGATAGCTATGGCATATCATGCTGAATTATACTATTACCCAACACATGTGATGTAGTTTGCATAATGGTCTTTCTTTGTCATTCTTCACTTAATTATTTCCTTCCTAATTACACACTATTTGGACAAGTCCACTAAGTAGCTAGAACTGTTTTTACACCTTGCTTTGTTTTATGACACAAGGAGTTTTGCATACTGGACCAGAGAGATTCTGAGTGAATGAAACCAGTTTCAGGAAAGTCAAAACAATAATTGGAATCTCTAAGATGGACAAGAAAAGATAAAAAAAGGCAGTTTTATATGCACATTAGTACTCCCCCATATTAAAAAAAAACCCAACATATAAATTCAAAGAACCTGCATTTTTGAGCAAGAAACCCACACTTAAGTGCTTTGTGAACTTTCAGACACTGTCCTCCACCCCTAGAAACATAGCAAATTTCAAGATAATATTAATCCATATGTAGATTATAGAAAGGTTTTGTTATCCTTCCCACTAATAAGTAAAAAGCACAAAGCCCAGATTGCTGCTGTTGCTGCAGAAGGGGAGTATTCAACTGGACATGGGGAGTGGATCTGTGTGAAAACGAATCATTCAGTTAGCTGTCTACCCAGCCTAAAACCTTATGAGTCAGGGAGCATGGATTTATGGCAAATTAAAACAGCCATGAAATCTTGCCTTAAATGACTCTTTGTCTTAGTTACAGCATACATGGAACCTTACTAGAACTTCATCTACATTCTGTGATTTTCATGGAAGTTTAGAAGTAGCTGGAATAGTTTAAATTCAATTAGGGAAAAAAAAATGGGCAGAAACACTTTCTAGTGCCTTCCTACATGCATTAAAAAATGGATAAGAAATCATATAGATAAAACCGTACATTGTGTTCTCCTTTCTGAATTATGTTTCCGGGTCAAGGAAAGTCTTTAAGATGAAAATTTCCAAGAAAAGAAACTAATGATGAAAATAAATTTTCTGGCCTAAACCAGATAAATGTTATTGTGAATTTTACTGGATTTAGGTTATCTGACTAAACACTTATCAAATTAAAGACATAGATCTGGTGATGATCAAAAGAACAATGATAGATGGTGGAACCAAAGTAGCCTGATCAGTGAAGAACTGATGCCAATGATTCTGCTGCTCCGAAGAACACTGAAGGAGAATGTTTCAGCCACAGTTTCTGATGTCCTGCATGCTAATGGTGACTACTGCCTAAAAGGATAGTATGTGAGTACAGGGCAGATAATGTTGCAATTCAGTACAAAGAAACTTGGGATTGTGTAAAACATTATGGCACGTCTTAAGGGTGTTGTGCGCATATGGAAAACTGACAGAGTATTTACGGGATGGACACAGGGAGGAACAAATGTGGATCAGAGAAGAACAAGCATTCGTAAATGGAGAAGAGAGGGGATAGCTGCATGTAAAGAATTGTCTAAATGATCTTACTACATAAACCCCATCTCTAACCATCTTCAGTGTAAATCTTCACTAAGCTCTAAAGAATAAAATAAATTTCAGGAAACAATAGGTCATTCAGCCAGTGTGATTAATCAACAGATTAGATTCTTCCAGCTGCTATTGCTAAAATTACAGATATTGCTGGCTTTAGTCTGAAGAAAAATCTGAGTGTTGTTAGACTGCAACTTCAAAAACAAAGTTGTAGAAGACTTCCATTTGCAAATCAGAAGCACACCAGAACTCATTGACGCATTTCTTACCAAGCTGTTTCATGCACAGCTCTGAATTCTGGAGAGAAAGAACCAGTGTTTATTTGGAACAGTTGCCATGCCCACCTATTTATTAAATAGACAACAAGTGTCTCTAATGACAAAGAGAGCAGCCTACAGAGGTTAAGCCACCGAGGCTCATGAAAGGAAAATTTGTGATAAAACTCTCAGTCACACTAAAAGTCTTTAAACAACTGAGTAAAAATTCCTTAGAAAATATGAAAGAATACACTATTGAGCAGTAATTATCTCTATGGATTAACAGATTTGCTGAACTTCACTTTTGAGCAGTCTAAATAACAGACCATATGTAGCACAATTGCAGCAGTTCAGCAATGCTGAAAATCTAGGGAATTCCTAGAAGCAGAATTAGAGCAATGGGATGATCATTAAATTCAGACTCTTAATAGCAGAACTATGCAGATTTATTTTGTTGATTCCCTAGCCTACGTCAAACACTTTTTCTTGTAAATGTTATGTCTCATTTGCAATTTTCTTAAGAAAATGGAGAATGAAATGAAAGGAAGAAAACAGTCATTTCTAGAAAGCATGCAAGAAGGGTAAGACATCAGATCTCAGTAGCACTAGTTTCTCTTGCTTTTTCTAAGCAGAGCCAGCAGAATATCGTTAAGTGTTTATCATTTACCAACTAGAAATAATAGGTATTTGTAGTATGAAAGGTGACTAATGCATTACCTTTTCATCTGAACATGTTAAATCTGATACGACAGCTCATCATGATAGTGAGTAATAATTTATTTTGAATATTCAGGTTATTAAAATGTATCCTGTGTTGTCTTTCCACACACAGAAACCTGCTTCAGCATTTAACAAAATGAAAGCTGTCTTTCTGAGTTAGATCAAGGAATAGTGAGAGAATTAATTGTGACAGCTATGCTGCAGATGAAAGACAGAGTTGCAAGAGCTGTCACACTTCTTCACATGCTGTTAGAGGTTAGAACCTCTTGACTGAAGACCTCCAATTTACAGAAAGCCAGTGAATCACATTTTCTATAGGTCTATTATTGCTTGGTTTTGCATTTTAAAACAACTTAATATTATACAAATACTGAGGGTAAAAAGAATGAGAGCAAGAGAAACAACAGTCAGATTTTTTTTTTTTGCATGCTCCTTTTCACTCGGACTTGAAGACACCAAATTTCAAATCCAAAGGCTGGCTGACAGTGATTACACTGACCTAAGCTTGGAGAAGGGTGAATTTTGTATAGAGACAAAAGCTTTTAATTTACATTCTCTCTAATGGGCCTATTGTTGTTAAAAAGTACCAAAGTACTTCAAAAAGCATACTGTAACACCAAACTTTTGAACTCTGTGGTGGCAGCTGTAAATCTATGCCAAGCACTTTGAGTCACACCAAATGAATCCATGTGAAGAGTCTACTCAACTTACATTGGATACAAGTTGTTTGGCAAAAACTGGAATCCAGAATAAAGAAATAACAGGAAAACCTGAAGTTAGTATCACATTTTTAATTTCACCACACTTTGCAGTATGTATTATCCTTCACAAAGGGTCACGATTAAATGGCCATGTTGTTCATTTCAACTGTCTCATTCAAAGGAAAGAACATAGCAGTGAGCTGTATAAAGATGCCTTTAGGCACTCATTCAACCCTAGTACTCCCTGTGCTGCTTTCCTCATTCAGGAACATGTACAGTTGCTGTGCTATAAGCTATTTTAAGGTAAAGACATTCTCAGTCCTTTGCGTCAAAGTTTCTCTATTTCACATGAAATATTCAAAAAGCCACTGGTTTTGAGAAAGATCAAACCTGAATAACTTGTAAAAGACAGTGCTCAGGGCACTTAACTAGAGGAATGAGTTCTACACTGACTAAGCCTCGGTCTCCAGGTAAGACACTATCATCCAAAAACTGCCTAACACAATAGAAGCCCTGGTAAGTGACCAAACTGTGGCACTTATACATCATGGATATCACATCTGAGGTAAATACATATAAAAGAACCTTCAAAAGAAGCTGGTTGCTCTCTGCTTTTTTTTGTTATTAATTAACTGTAGGAAAAATTATTTGCTACTGAACTGTTACTATTAAGAAGCACACTTGAGTATCTCCTTTTTGAAGGTAAGTTACAGTCTCATCTTGGTCAAAGATACTAAGAGCCATCATTTCTGGATTTAAAAAAAAAAATCAAGATAGTCTCATAAAAAATACTAAAAGGGAACTAATTGGCACAACAGACATAAGAAACCTGTAGTTTTCACCAGGTTAGGCAATTTCTTCAGTTGGTCACAATCACATAGAATCATAGAATAGTTAGGGTTGGAAAGGACCTTAAGATCATCTAGTTCCAACCCCCCTGCTATGGGCAGGGACACCTCCCACTAAACCATGCCACACCATCTCATAAATGTATAACTCAATAAGGAGTAAGGAGAAGGATTTTTGTTACTGAAATCAGTCCACTTATAAGTTCATGAAGTTTGAACATGGTACTTAATAATGATGGATGTGCTATTCCAGTGCTTGCACTTGAGGCTTATCGGAATGGCTTTTAGGTTTGATGAACCTCTTTCATGAGCCCCGCTGTAGGTGCCAAAGTGCCTCTCTGCATTCTCCCTGTCTTACCCTATACCTGTTTTAATCTTAACCAACCAGCACAGCCTTACTATTGATGAAACTGAAGGGGTTTGATTTTTCATTTGCATCTGCATTGAGAGACACATCAGAGGTAAGGTACCAGGTTGAAAATATTTTCCAAATAGAGCTGGTGCTGATATTCCTGTCTCTGCAGAGCTTTTAAGTATCTTAAGTGTGCACAGTCTTTCTGACTGTCAATACCAATGCCAATTGCTTTAGAATAAAATACATATCCCTGCTTATTTGCAGGTGAAGACTGCGTATTACTCTTTACACAGATGTGTGGTATAATGCAAATAATAACATGCTGTCTTCTAGCAGGGACAGGACTCCTCACGTACTGGCTGCGCACTGTTAGATGCTCTGGTGACCTCAAATCAGAACATATTTCTTAACTGGATCCAGTTATTTTCTGATGATTGCTTTGTTGGTATTATGTTCTGCATTCCATGGTTCAATTGGGTATTTAAGAGACTATCAACATGTTCAGATGAGATTGTAGGAAATATTTTTTCTTCTAATCTTCCTTGTTAGCTGAAGTAGCTAAACAGGTTTGCAAGATATTAATACACACAATAAAAAAACATTTCATGTTAATGGAAAATAACTGGCACAAAGGATATGTGGTATCAGTTAGGTGCATGCGTACCCCAGGTAATGCAAAGAAATTTTTGAGATGCTATGTGAATCAAAGCACAAAGAACTTCTGCTTGAGACTAATATTTCTTTGGCCAACTACCTCAGCTACCACAGAGATCTTTTCCTTACATGCTTACTGTGTTTTTTTCTATTGATTGCATTAGATTTTCAGTGTATCAGTCAGGCAATCAGATTTCTTCTTTCTCACATTCGCATCAGGAGGTAAACCACCTCTAACAGTTATCAGGTCTGAGGTATTTCACAGCAATTCTAAGAACAAGTATATACTTCAAGATTAAGAGAGACAGAAAACATGAGCTGAAGGCCAATCGCTGTCCTCGATCTGCACGTAAATTGGGAAGGAAAGCTCTCAAGAATTAATTCAAAGAAAATATTCAGGATTAATAAAAAGAATAGCACACATTTTGAACATGAAAATAGAAGTCAGAAGGGAACTTTAAGACCAAACATAATGTTAAGATTTAGCTCTGAGTACTGTGATTATCTTAAAAAAAAAAAAAGTCAAAATGAATGCATAGGCATAAAGAAGTAATTAGATATTAGCATACAAAAGATATAAATCCATTTCAAGTTTCAGGACACATGCCATTTTTAGTTGGGATTGGTGAAGGTTTAATACCTATGGGCAAATGACTGTTTCTATGAGAATGAATTGTATGAATGAGATGTTGGTGAGGTTTTTTTATTTGGTTTGGGTTTTTTATTTTACCAGTGAAATGAAAATAGTATAGAGAAACTTTATCAAAGTTGTTTTTTATGTAACTTACTCTCCCGTGGTGTCAACGGAGGCTGACGGCAAGGTGTCAAAGAATGAGACAAGCACATAATGCAGTGACAGCCAGCTGTCCTAACTTGAACTTGGATTTTGCTGTCTTTGCCTGCATTACATGTCCCACTCTATAAATCTGCTCACAGACATCTTACTTTTAGAAGAGAGTTATTTGGTGATTTGATACTGTACATTTGTAGCAGGTGTGTGTACACAGAAGCACATCCACATTTACTACATGCATTCAGCAAGGAAATCCAAAATTACCCCTTTAGAAAAAGAGGTGGGAAGAGCCCACACTGGCAAAAAATCCCCAATAAAACAACCCAAACCCAACTGGGATCAGGACAATAAAGCTTGATTTCTGTTAACACTCATGATAGTGTTAGAAAAAAGATACTGATACTTGTTTGCTTGAGAATTTCAGATTTTTTCTTCTAGAAAGCACTTACAGTTATGGGGGAGATACTGCTATGGATATGCTACTGAAACATAACACAGGGTCTCACTGTGGTTGAAGCTGCAAAAACAATACTTGCATTTTTTGACATGAAGGAAAAAATCTTAAGGAGAGGACAGAGGAAAGTTAAACCTACTGCCTTTTTCATTAGCTGCCTCTCATGCATTACCTTATAGAGCCATGTCCGTGCTTGTGAAGGAATGAGCACTGCATCAACTATGGCCATAACTTACTAAAAACCTTCTTAGCAACATAGCTTTTGCATTAGAGTAGCTGAACTCATAAAGACATAGATATATATAGCTTCTCTTCAAGCTGTTTAGGCTAGAACATGAAATCTCACTACTCAACAGAAATGCAATAATAAGTTTCCATTCCTGGAAAGTATTCACTGTACATACGAGAAGTGGGAAAACCAGCACTGAAACTAGGTATTAGATATCATAAAAGTGGCACTACCCCTCAATGCTAACTTGGAATATTTGTTTAGCCATCCCTTTAAATGCAGAAAAAAATGTTTCTATTCCTCCTAGGCTTCACTATAAAAGAAAATCCAAGAGAGTATATCCCAGCACTTCCTGATACTATTTCACTGTCCCAGCATATTTTTTGGTACGCTACATTACAGTAGCACCTGGCCCACTCAGTGGCAAAATTACTGCAAAATTTTACTGTTAAACTTTTTTATACCAAATTAAATAATTATCATGAAATAGTGTCTAAACTCAGACTATCCCTGTAAGTAGGCAGTCCCTGCACTGGCATTTTCTGTGTTTCAGGTAAATGAAGACATTTTGCAGTGTTAACATGAACAAAACTATGTTCTCAGAAGCCTGAGCATGCAAGCCTTTCTCATTTAACTGGTACCCTCTACCCAAGGCAGAGTGACTTGGCAAAAATCAGAAGATGTTATTTAAAAAAAACCAGTAACTAACTATTGGATTATTATTTCCTTAAATACCTACCAAAAGCTGTCCAGCAAAGCAGATAAACAAAATGAAGGAAAGCAAGAGAAATGCAGCCCCAAATGAAATTCCGAGAATAGATGTCCTACAAGAGAAAGAAAAGATGTATTAATTTCTGTTACACATCTGTAGCATGACCTTTCTTTGTGTATAATTCTGAGAATTCTAAACATTACCATGTGCAAGTTATGTCTTCCAAAAATCAACACCATGGAAACACAATTCCAATCCTCCCCAGAATGGCAGGCTTTTTTCTCAACTCATGAATACTTCAATTGACTTTATTTCTGACTGCAAAACTATTACCAGGAGAAGACAGTAATTTTCACACATAATTTAAATTACAGAGTGCATTAACAACAGCAATGTTTTGGTTTTATTTTAGAAAGCTTGTATTTAAAAAAACATCCTTATTGCTTTATTTTTATGCTGTTGGCTTTATAATAATAATTTTATAAGAAAATAATTTTATAATAATAAGAACCTAATAGATATAGCAAAAAAACTTGTTGGTATTGTGCATTCTCCTCAGAGGTAGAAAAGCATTAGCATGGGACAGTGATGTCCACTTTTCAGTGTCTTGCAGATGGACCCTCTGATATCTATGATGTAGTCTCTCAGTCAGCAAGAACCCTAATGTAGTGTCTGCTATTTCATGAATGGCTAGGGATCCAACACTTCTGAAAAATCTGGCCAGTAGAGTCTGAAGTATCAGAGGACAGGATAGGAAATAAAACTACAAAAACATGAATTAAAAACCCAACAAAACCAAACCTTAAATTAAAGAAAAAAAAATAAAAAAAAAAGAGTAATTTCTATACTCTTCCTGAAATCATTATTACTTAGTGTTCTAGTTCATCCTTGTGTGGCACAAATAGGAACTTCTAGCCAAAATAGCATCACTGCATGCTCAATAAACAAAACCAGAGATACAATAACAATCCATGCATGCATTCATTCTACAAATGTGGAAATCTCTCTATATGAATACCACAGTAGAGCATAATTGCTCCTTCAGGCACTGTACAAGAGCTACTTAGCATGGATGCCTAGGGAAAGATGCTGTGGGATCTAATTATGTTTAATGAATGCCAGGAGATTAGAAGCTTTGGGCCAACTGAGTTTAAGCAAGAGAACTGGATGGCATTACGAAGTCCCTCACCTGAGCATATAACCTCAGTTTTAAACACAGATTTGACATTTTTACAGAATTAAAAATGTATTTCTCAACTACTTTGAGCACAAGAAAAAATTTTGTCAAACCTTATATGACAGAAATACTGGAATGACATATTAGAAATAAGTTTTTTATCCCTTGATTTTCCCACAAAACTACAATAAATGTCTCATTTTAATTTAGCTGCTCCATAAACGCATAATTCAGAATTAAAATATATTTTTAATAAAAGCATGCATCTCTGTTCTTTAGACATGCTATGTAAATTCAAATATATGCATTTTAGAGACTATAATACTAAAAAAAATTAGGACTAGAACTCTATGAATCGATTTCCTTAGATTATGTACAAATACTGAAAAAAATTTGATCCATTTTAATGACAGTGTTATAAAAGCTATTTTCAGGAAAGAAGAAAAAAGCATTAACTTCACAAACCAATTTCATGCCATACTGCTGCCATTAAAAGCATTTTGGAAAGTAACCAATGAGCTTCCATGCCAATCATTCAGGGAACCTCTTACATGCTATGTATTAATCAGACTTTGGGTTAATGTGACAGACAATGAAAAACTAACAACTGTCAATTCATAATATATATTAGCCTTGAAATAATGTTTCTTTCTTGAGGTTATTTCAAAATTATTATTCCTTATGAATACATATTCTCATCGAGACTAAGTAGGCTGTACATCAGAATATGCAAAACTAGTCTCTACCATTTGAAATTTAATAACTAGTAAGCCACAGAAGAGATGAAGGAAAGGAATATCATTAATGGGGTTATTTTTTATATGCATAAACACTTCCATTTTTATTTGTTCTTCAATAGGATTCAAGTAACCATTCCTTTATTTCAAACTCTTTAACATGACAGATACGAAAAACAAGCCTGCACAACTTAAGAAATGATTCAACACAAGAATAGCTTTGAGTCAAGTTTGGAGTGCATCCTTGTAGAGGAAGAAATTATAATTGTGAGAAAAACTGGAGAAGAAGGGAAATAAAATCAACACAGCATAAAGAGAGCTTATGAGAAGAGTTCTAAATCACACAGGCAATAGGCAAGAACAAAAGGTCTTTGTAGCTGTTTTACATGATTGTGATATTATTGAGGTAGCACAGAAAAAAGAATTACAAAGGTGAACAGAAGTCTAATCATCAAGGCAAAGAGAAAAAGACAGAGGATAAGAAAAAATAAAAATCCTATCTTAAGAGTCCAGATCTGAGTGGTAACTACAGAGAAAAAAAAAGTTGTAAGACTTTTGCTCCCCACACCCCCTTCTTTTCTGTGAACAGCAGGACTTCTGTTTCAGTTAAGCTGTGCTAAAATAGTTCCATGCTGTTCCTAGAAAGAAAGAAGTGGGCTGAAAATGCTATAATACGAAGAAAAACGTTAAAATGTAAGTACCACCATAAACAATCCTCATTTGAGGCAATGACCATAGGAAAGATATAACATGCATTCATTTTTCTGTCACTGGAACACTGTAAAACAGTATAGGTCTTTACAGTAATCTGTAAATAATTGCGTCTTTATTGTGTAGAGTCATGAAACGCATTAGGCAAGTCACTAGATACACAACACTGAGAGATTTGGTCAAGCCATCTTGTCAAAAGAGCACCTGGGATCCCCTAAGACAGCTAACCTCTTAACCTGCCTCTTCCTATGCTTTAAGGAATGACGTAATTTCTGAAGGTCTGCTCTTTGCTACGTTGACCAGCCAGCAACCCTGACAGGACAATCCTTGACAATAACCTACAGGAGGGACAGAGTTTAAAACTGAGAAAACAATATGAGAACTCCCTAGGCTTCAGATACTTGCAAGTCTAAATAACTTATGATCTTGGCTATCCTTTTCAAATGTTTTTTGTTTCATCAGTAAGTATCTGTTTTGAATAACTAATTTTTACCCAGTGCTATGAGATTGGAAAAAAAAAAGTCCTATTTATACATGTGTCATATTGGTAACATTTTAAGTGAAGAATAAAAACCTGTTACAAAGATAATGGTACTAAAAAATTGAGAAAGTATGTGTCTTTCTGCACATTTGTAACTTTAAGGAAAAGATGCGACTTATGGCACATGTCCCTTAATGGGATGTAGAGAATTTCCTTAGCTTGCCAGGTAATTAACATTCATGTTTTGAACTATCTGATTGGAAATTCACTTCAGGTGATTAAATCATAATGAAGCAATTAGAAAATGACAATTATACAAGGTAATATTGAATTCAGACTTTTTTTGGCATCTAGTAGTAGCTAGTTCTTTCTTAATTTGACTGATGCTTTCACTAAGCCATCGATGGATTCAATGGCTATGTAGACTATATGGCACTTTCAGTATTAAGAAAAATAACTTGAGTATTATATCTCCACATGAGGGTTTTTTTTTTTATTTTTTTTTTTTTAATCAGACACAGTAGCAAAATAGCTCGCAACGGTGGTTTTCTTTTCTTTAAACCGTCTTACATTTTGCACTTATGCTTTCACACAAAGTTTTAAAGTACTACATTTTCTATGAAGAAATTTAACTGTCCCTGACTGTAAATACCATGTTAAGTCCTACTAACCACCTTCTCTGGGTAGAGCAAGATGACTGCTAGTTTGGCATTACTCAGGACAAACGGATACTGTTTCTTGAACACAGCGGTCTCAGAGACTGAAGACAGGAAGAATTTTAAAAGCAGCCTGTCATGAGTTCAGCAGCAGCAGTCATTTTCCCCCTTTAAACAGTAGCTGGTGTTGCGCTGTGTTTTGGATTTTTGGCTTGGGAACAGTACTGATAACACCAGTGTTTATAGTTATGGCTTGGAATGTTTTGGTTTGACCAAGGACTTTCTGA
>JASSUY010036794.1:12456-56666 GCA_032466535.1 Forpus xanthops | reverse complement strand
CACAAGCGTGTCAAGGTCCCTCTGGATGGCATTCCTTCCCTCCAGTGTATCAACCAAACCACACAGCTTGGTGTCATTGGAAAACTTGGTGAGGGCACACTCAATCCCACTGTCCATGTCACTGACAAAGATGTTGAACAACACCAGTCCCAACACCAACTCCTGAGGGACACCACTAATTACTTGTCTCCAGCTGGACATTGCGCCATTGAGCACAACTCTTTCCATGCAGCCATCCAGACAGTTCTTTATCCACCGAGTGGTCCACCTATCAAAGTGATGTCTCTGCAACTTAGAGACAAGGATGTCATGTGAGACAATGTCAAACGCTTTGCACAAGTCCAGGTAGATGACATCAACTGCTCTACCCCTGTCCATCAGTTCCGAAGCCCCATCACAGAAGGCCACCAAATTGGTCAGGCAGGATTTCCCCTTAGTGAAGCCTTGCTGGCCGTCACCAAGCACCTTGTTGTTTTTCATGTGCCCCAGCATGCCTTCCAGGAGAATCTGCTCCAGGATTTTGCCAGGCACAGAGTTGAGGCTGACTGTAGTTTCCCGCCTCATTCTTTTTCCCCTTCTTGAAAATAGGGGTCATATTTCCCTTTTTCCAGTTTTCGGGATCTTCACTGACTGCCATGATTTTTGAAATATGATGGACAGTGGCTTAGCAACTTCATTTGCCAGCTCCTTCACTACCTGGGGATGGATTTCATAAGGTCCCATGGGCTTGTATACGGTCAGGTTCTTAAGATGGTCTCAAATCAGATCCTCTGCTACAGTGGGCCCAGGGTCTTCATTCTCACAGTCCCTGCACCTGCCTTGCAAGACTTAGGTGGTGTGGTCAGAGCACTTTCCAGTGAAGATTGAGGCAAAGAAGTCATTATGCACCTCAGCTTTCTCCAAATCCAGGGTAGCCAGTTCTCCCAATAGCTTCTGAAGAGGACCCATGTTGTCCCTAGCCTGTCTTTTACTTGCAATGTACCTACAGAATTCCTTCCCATTATCCTTAACATCCCTAGCCAAGTTTCATTCTAACTGGGCCTTAGTTTCCCTAACCTGGTCCCTCGCTTCCTGGACAACATCCCTGTATTCTTCCCAGGCTGCCTGTCCTTGCTTCCACCGTTTATAAGTCTCTTTTTTCCATCAAATTTTCCTCAGCAGCTCCTTATCCATCCAGGGAGGTCTCCTGGCCCTCCTGTAGTACTTCTTTCCAGTAGGGATGTATCACTCCTGAGTTTGGAGCAGGTGATCATTGAATATCAATCAACAGTCTTGGGCCCCCCTGCCCTCTAGGACTATATCTCATAGAACCTTACTGAGCAGGTTCCTGAAGAGGCCAAAGTCTGCTCTCTTGAAGTCCAGGGCAGGGAGCTTGCTGCATACTCTTCTCAGTGTCCTGAGGATCTCAAATTCAACCATCTCATGATTGCTGCAATCTCAAGTCCTCTACAGGACTTGCCCAGGAGCCGGCCGCTTAGCAGACAGGAGCAGTAGACTCACTGGGGCAGCACCAGGAGGAGCAGCACCAGCCCTGAGTAGCTAAAAACTTGCCCCAGGGAGTGCATCGACCAGGGTGGGCAAATATGGCAGGTTCGAGGTAGTTACAGAACATCATGTGGTTTAACTGCAGTGCAGTTATTTTCCCCCTTTTTAAAGTACCTAAGAATATTAGAAAAGGTGCAATACCAGAAAGTTAGTTTGCCAATGGGAAACACATTTCTTGTCCTAGAGAACTGAAATAATGAAATTCTCCTCCTTTCATCTCTCAGAAAAATAAAACCCAAGAGAAAGCATTGCTAGAACTCCTTGAATAAATTCTGTAGCTGAAGAACCAGCAACCTAACACCAGGCATAAAACTGCTCCCCCAGGATTTGGTCTCTTGTCTCATCACAACCATGCCAAATCTCAGCAGATAACTATGCCTAATCTTCATCAGATAACAGCTACCAAAGCGACAATCTGGGATGTAGAATACAAACTTTGGATTTAATCCCACCTCACCTTTCCACAATCACTGTCACCTAAATGTCTTCATTTTAAATACACAAATATTGTATGCACAGCTATGTAGGCAGTTACTCCTGGTCAGGCATCATGTTATGCTTCCTACCTTAAAACACAAAACCCAAATAAAACACAAAAAAATGAAAAATACACCAGGAGACTGCAAACATTTCACAGCTGGCATCCTTAACTCAAGACAACCACCTCTTAGCACACTTGAAAAGTCTGTTTTTTCACCCTAAAAGATGACCATGTCCTTGATCTAGCCACAACTCATGGCAGCCTCTGCACTTCAACTGAAAAAAAAACCATTCCCAAAATTCTGCTAGTGTTACTCATAGACAATTTCAGACATCTAACTGGAAGAATCTGTGAAGAACATTTTTTAGCTTCAGGAACAGCTTACTAAAAACTCCAGTGTGTCTGGAGCACCACCTTTATGAGAAAACTTCCAAGCTCTTGGAACAACAGCTATGCATTTTTCTTCCAGAGCAGTAACACAGATGCTCATGAACATCAATGTCAGCTCTGTAACAACAGCATGCCCAAGAGCTAGTCAATGAGCATGTATCTAAAAAAACAACCATAATTAGCAGAATACTGTGAAGCAGATATCCCACAGCAAGCTTCTGAAAAACTAGCACCTGTTTTCTAATGAAAGAGTCTATCCCAAGACAAATCATTTACACTCTTACTTCCTCAACCATATTTCAGATAATTCACAGTTTTTTGCTATCAAAAGTGATACAGCTCAAATGAAAGGAGTCAGGAATCTCAGTTTTGTACCCTGTTTGTGCTGCACTGCTGCTTTGTAGTTGTGGGGTTATGCCATCAATAAAATGCTCATTAAAAAAACATAAAAGTCAACAAAAAGTCTGCACAACAAAGGAGCTAGCCTCTTTCAATCTACCACAGAAGGAAATAAGGTAGCAAATACTGGAAATCCTGAAGTGTACAGTAAATGTGATAGCCAGGGATGGGTAGAAAAGGTGTTTGTTGACTTCTGTAGGAAGCAGGAGCTTCTAACCTAGTCCTAATGCCATAAATCAGAACAGCTACTGACAAATTGTAGCATGTGAATTGCTGGCAGGCTGCAAAGACAGGAATGATCTGCAGCTGGTCCTCCAAACCACAACGAACAACCTAAGTTACTGTACTGACAACTATTCTACTAGATGGTCACACCATTTAACGCTATATTTTATGTTAGGATGAATGAGAGGGACACTCAAAAATCAAGCATGCTCAGCTCCCCTGAAGAAATAAAATTTGAAATAAAAATTGAAGACAAGGTGGCAGTTCACGACTTCTTGCTTTTCCTTCTCCTCACAAAGGAAAGCTCTTTATAAATGCTGGAGAAGGTCACAATGTATGTGAAAGATCCTATGGCAAATTGATATGTTTGCTTTAAAATTCCTTGATCATCTCATTTTTCTAGTCCCAGTTAGCACCAAAACATGATTACTATACTAAAAAGTTCCCCAATGCATTTCTTCTTTCATTTGGTAATGTTTCGTCCATGACCAGGCTTTATAGTAAAATCATTACCAAAGCAGGGGATGAGAACCTATTTTACCACATCAGCTGTGATATTCCAGATTAAATTGGATTCTTAAACAGCATTAGGCTCTACATTCTTTAGTCAAACTCAGACTACCATTTTCTACTCTGCCCATTCAAACTGGCTCTTTTCTGTTATTTACAAGAACAAGATGCAATCCAGACACACAATCTACCAGCACAACTCAATGAATAGCACTTGTTCAAGGTCTACGTTGTTCCCACGGGTTCCACTGTTCTGAGTATGCCCCGTACAAAACAGTATCAAGGATCAAAGACCACAGCACCTTGGCTTCTTCACAGATTGTCTACATACAACACCTCCGCTTTTCTCCGACACTTTGCTGGGGAAAGGTTAAAGCCAGGCAGAAGAGAACTTCTTTGGCCGAGCATGAAAGTAGTCACACAAGTAGAACCTCCTATACTGTGGGGAGGGAGAAGAGAGGTGGATGACACCACTCAGCGGGGCTCAGCAGCACAGGCCAGGCCACTAATATAGCTACAGTACTTGCTCTTACTACTACCACGATGATTTAGGGTTACCTGCATTTAAAAAAAAATATACAATATTGGGGCAACATTATTTATCACCATCCTACACAGATGAAGGCCTTGCTGGCATGAAAATCTCTGGCAGGATCAGTCAGAAGCTACACCACAAAGAACATTAAGCTTTTAATGACGATCAGCTTCAGCAACTAAGGCTGCTTTACTTCAGAATTGAGCTTTCAGTCAGGATTCACCCTGTTGATAAAGCTTTAGAGCAGTAAGCTTGTTGTGATTCTCCATCTGCAGTCCCCTAGAATTTTAGTGACCTGCAGAACTTTAGATGTGGTTCACTGTGACTCCATAAAATTATAAGCTTCTCTACATTTCTATCCAAAAGACCAAGGTCCATGAGAAATTTTGAGGGTTGACACCAGCCAAAAAAGAGGGGAGGGAGTAGTTGCATGTGGTACAAACTCCATGGAACAGAGTATGTGCGGTCGACCTGTAGGCGCGACTTATTTTATCTTATGACAGGAGTGTTTTACAATGCCATTTCAAGAACAGGAGTGTCCAACTAAGAAATGCAACAACCCTTGCTCTACACAGACTCACTGACTCCTATTTACCTTTGTTCTTATTTGTGTCAACTGACAGCAAGATGAAGAAATAGACAACTGCTGGAGACGAAGTATCAAGGATCTTTGCTGATCAATAATAAAACTCTCCATACCAGTATTACAATTCCAGCTCTCCAGAAACAATTGATTATTTCATTAAGCACTCTAGAGCATGGAAAGGAGTTACACTTTACACCACTATCACAGTATTACACTTTAGTCATAAACACACAGCCCAACAAAGTGCCTATGGGCTAAAAAAAAAATGAAATGTTTTTCATTTTCTTTTCATTACATTGGAAAGTGCCACTTAACCATAATCCAAACATGAGGAAAGCTACTCACATAATACATTTAGAGAGATACTGCACATAAGCATTGCACTGAACAGCATCTTGAACTACATCTGCACCACAGAACATGAAAGAACATGTACCTCCTCCCCTTCCTCCACCAATTCATTCAGGTGAAAACAGGCTAGCAGCTCTGAAGAGCAAAACACAGAAGTTCTGCCAGCTCCCTTACTTCCACATTATGAAGTAACATCAAACAGATCTCCCTTTGCAAAGCCAGCTTCCACTTCAGAAACAAACACTGATGAGCTGTACTTTCATTAGCAGCTGTCTTGATGATCCTGGAGCATTTGACACATTCAAAAGCCAGAATAAAGTTCAAACCAGGATGATAATCTCTGCACATGTGACTGCTGAGTATCTGAGCTGGGGAAAGGCCTATACACAGAAAGAGAGCCCCTCTGCCCCAGTTCACCAAGAATTTCCAAGAGCAGAACACAGAATTCACTTCTCAAAGTGTACAACTGGAAGAAACACATGCACAAAACAAAAGCTGTTACTCTGTCCACAAATCAGTATTTCATAAGGCATCTAGAAAAGTCTTTGTATCAATTACTCCCATCGCCACTAGTAATGTCACAACACTACATGTTCAAAGAGATTCAAAATAAACACACATATTTTTCTTTCTTTAAACACTGAGAACTGAGACACTGGGACAGAACTGAGAGAAAACCAAGACCCTGTGACATGAAGTATGTACAAGTAGCTTATTTCCAAGAAAGACTACTGGAAACAGTGAGTTGGTATTTTATACAAAATCCCATGTTCAGTAGACACACCTGAAATCCCTTGTCAATGTGCAGCATTAGCTTTGTTTATGCTACTTCCCTTATGTGCAAATACAATTCTACAACTAAACATGGGATCAAGAAGCAAACTGCCACCCATAGGGACAGGTCTGCCAAGGACTTGTGTCACATATGAAGGAAATGACCCACTGCCTGCATACTTCTAGAAAGCACAAGAGCAGATCGATGCAGAGGTATTGCAGGGAAAACTGGATTCAAACATGAAACAAACCTTTAACCTACAGCAGGTTAGACAAGTTAGGAACCCACAGCAAAACATACACAGAGGATGACTTAGATTACATCATTCATAGCGGCTCAGCAGCTGGTAAACGCTGCAATATCAGTGTCCTCTGCACACATCACATGGCTGAGAGCCCCTTGGCTGGCCACAGTTTTACTACAGCACTGCCATACCTTCTTCCCAAATCAAATCCCATGCTGCATGCCACAAAGATCTCTCAGCAAGCTCCTAGCTGCAATCTACCTGCCTAGCTCCAATGTACATCACAGTTTGATAATCCCAAACCCAAAACAACTGGGAATTGAATTAGGAAAGGTGGTTTTGTACACAAGCAAAAGAATAGGACTAAAGAGATTTTGGTTTACATTCCAGCCCATGCACAGCCTTTGTCAAAGTCACTGACCCACACCGTGCCCCAGCTATTACATGCGAAAGTATCTCAAACTCTAGGTTATCGTGTTAAATTCTAGTACCAAACAACATATTCAGCTATCAAAGGAAGCACGACCAGCAGGTCAAAGGAGGTACTCCTGCTCCTCTACTCTGCTCTCCTGAGACCTCACTTGCAGTATTGTGTGCAGTTCTGGTGTCCTCAACATAAAAAGGACATGGAACTGCTGGAACAAGTCCAGAGGAGGGCTACGAGGATGATCAAGGGACTGGAGCACCTCCCCTACGAAGACAGGATGAGAGAGTTGCGCTGTTCAGCCTGGAGAAGAGAAGGCTGCGTGGAGACCTCTTAGCAGCCTTCCAGTATGTGAAGGGGGCCTATATGGATGCTGGGGAAGGACAATTCATTAGGGACCCTAGTGGCAGGACAAGGGCTAACAGGCTCAAGCTTGAATAGGAGAAGTTGAGGCTAGATATAAAGAAGCTCTTTCCTGTAAGGGTGGTGAGGCACTGGAATCGGCTGCCTAAGGAAGCTGTCAATGCTCCATCCCTGGCAGTGTTCAAGGCTGGGCTGCATAGAGCCTTGGGTGACATGGTTTAGTGGGAGGTGTCCCTGCCCCTGGCAGGAGGGTTGGAACTAGATGATCGTAAGGTCCTTTCCAACACTAACTATTCTATGATCCTATGATTCGTTTTACAAAGTGTTACTCTCACCAATCATGCTATAAGTACACTGGTAATAAAATAGTGTACAGCTAGTTCACTAGAGTACACCTATGAATCCTGAATACATGTTTCTTAACACAGTGGGTAGAACTTACACAGTTTATATGTTAAACAGAGCATTAGTTATTCTTCTGGAGGGGAAACTATACATAAAACCACAAATAAAACCTTTGAAAAAGATATCTATATTATAAAAATTAACATTTTCAGGATTGAGGGACCTATATTTCCAAGCAAATCAGTCCACAGGTACTGGCATAACCCCAATGAGTCCTGGAGCCAGAACTCTAACAATTATTTAAGCAGATCTTCTATTATAAGAAGTATATAGCCACTATAAATCTTAACTTTGATGACTCAACATGGCAAGATTAAAGACAAGGTGGCTTCAACTACATGTAAAAAAAATTAGTATCCTCATCACTGCTCTTCTTTCCATTCATTTTAAGTGTTGAGCAAACCAAACTTATAACCTCATAGTAGGGCAAGTGTCTTCATGTGTATTTTTTATTTCCTGGCTCTATTTCACAATGACTTTTAAAGAATTTTGTTAAAGAGTTTTTTTAATACTACAACAGAACAAAACCAGATGATGCTGCAACTCTATATTCACTTCTGCATAATCTTAGACAAAAGGACTAAGCTGTAATTTACAGCAATGGTCTACCATGTAGCAACCACTAACAATTTTAGGGTTTATTATCCAGATCACCAGATTCATATCTGACCTAGATCACATGCAACTGAGATCCTCCAGCTGCCAATTTCTTCATCATGCTGTGAAGGCATGTCTATTAACTCACATTCACATTGAACACATATGTGAGATTAGGAAGCCCAATATTTATTACAAACTTTAAAAAGATGACAATTAAGGGGCTTATGTTAGTAACTGAGGACTCTTGAAAGCCGGAAACAGTTTCTTTTGCTCATAGCTGCACTTGAAGTTCCTCCAGCATTTTTTAAGTATTAGCCTTTAATTAGAGAAAGGAGTTGTCTGTTTCCATTCCTGCATAACATGCTGTGGCACAAGTTCACTGTATTCTCTTTGACAGTTAAATTACATATGGAATTTTTACAAGTGTTGATATCTTTCTCTGCAATACTGATATGATTCAACCAATTGAGGGGAGGGAATTTTCACTAGGCACCAGGCAATATGCTTCCCAGTCCAGCCTGCTTGCCCTCTTCATGGTACACAGATTAGCTAGACATGAATTGGCAAACCAGAAGAGATTATAGCACTTTTCAGGATATCAAGCCATCGGGGGGTGGTGGGGGGTGGTGAAGAGGAAGTATTGATGACTGTATAAATAATTTAACATATTTATAGCACTAATTCTATCACGGGTCATTTCTTCATTTCTGTACCTAGTATTTACACACTACTAAGAAACTCCCTTTCCCTAACATCACCACAGTAATTACAGGGAAACAAAAAGGCAGCAAAACAAATTCACTGGGGGGGGGGGAATAAATAAATCATGGTAGCAATTCCTGTGACGTAACTTAAGTAATATGCTGTGTTACAGCCAAACAGACTGAATACGAGTACGATGCAAACATTTTTCCAGTTTATCACCTCTTCATTTGAAAGAGCAATGGGGTTGATGACTCAATAAACCATAACAGGTCATTAGTGAAGCTTGACTCACCTCCTATCAGCTGGTCCAAAAGAACCTCTGGGTGCTCATAGGACAGCACTGCCCCAAAGCCATATAAGCAGCCAGGTTTGAATAATAAAGAATAGCGTGTGAGAGTGCCAGGTTATCAGCTGGAAGTTGCTTTAGACAGCTGCAAACCTAGCTTTTCTTTGGCATTCTTTGTGCTTTCAAAAGGATTTCAGTCCCAGACATTCAAATTCTCTTTGTATCCAAGGCTTGAAAGAGGGGGAAAACTGGAAATGCCAAACAGGAAAAAAAGGAAACTACACATCAGTCACGAGCTCACCACTTTTGTGTGCATTTTCTATACTTAAAGTTACATTTGATTGCAGGAATTTTATAACCCATTCTGTGACTCCAAGTAAAACATTAATAGCAAAGTCACTTTTGTGACTCCTACCTGCAGGATTGGGCAAGTCAGAAGAATGACACAGACTGTTCCAATCCCTTCTCTCCCTGAATTTTAAACTTTTTGAGCTAGAAAAGATGACAAGACTCACAGCCAATCAAATTAAAAAGTGGAGGAAGGACTCACAAAGACAATAAAGCAAATGGCCACATTTGGCAGAACGCAACCACAACCGTATCTGATTATATCCATTTAGCCTATTTGCCACAGAAATGCACAAAGTTTTTTCACTGATAGTGGGAAATTAAAATTAACAAAGTCTTAAAATGCGAAAGCAACAAAACACATGCATGCAATGCTCTTTTAAAGTAGAGGAAAGACTCAACTCCAGACTGTACCAGGTATTTACCTTCCCAGTGTCTCTTAGGGATTTGTTTACAATATGAATAATTTCCATCTGAATTGCTTTAAAGCAATTTATTATTTATTATCATTTATTAGCAAGCTAAATAGGTTTTCATTTCTTAATCTAAATGAGAAAATTTTGATGTACAGAACACAGGAAGGCAGTAAGGACCTGAAAATCATTCTTTCTGCAACTTAAAAACTAGCATTTGCACACTGTATACTTCTGCAGAAACGATGTCAGTAAGAAGTCTCAGGTTGCTAGAGAATTCTTTTATCCAATGCAACAGTTAAATGATCCTGCTCATGTTCTTTGCAGTTTCAACAGGAACATTTCTGAACACTTATGCTTTAGTTGCTTTCTTTTTCTAAATTGTTTCCCTTGCCATTAAAGAAAGCAATGTTAGTACCTAATACACTTAGTCTTGTGACTCTCAGATACCCAAAATCAACCTTTTTGCAGCATTTGACAATGTCTGTACATCTACCAATCTCTTATTAATAAGAACAGTCTTGTACTCTAATAAATACATGTAAATAACCATTTAGCACAGAAGAACTATAATCTTTCATTTCAGCACAGAATGCACAAAGTACCTATAAATTTTTTCTAGATGTTCTTTATGTAAGGCTCCCTTCCCAAAAACAACACCAGCAACTCAATACAAACTCATTCTCTGCTGATCTGGCCACATGACTGTCCAGCCTGTATTTCAGGTATTAGCTATGTCAGACCTAATTATCAGGGGCAGCTTGACAAGGTCTTTCACATTAGTCAAAAAAGGTGCACTTGCCAAAGCCCTGGTGGAGGCCACAGTTTGTAACAAATCTCACCCAGCTCAAATGAGGCTTGTAGTTTTGCTGACAGTTTTTCTCCATCAATTACTCTACATAAATAATTGCTGGCTAGCAAGCCTCTAACAGTACCATCAGGAGCTCAGTGACCCACAATGTCTAAAAATCACTGCCCATCATATTTACAATCAAATGTATGAGGTTTTCTTTCTATGAGATGACTGTACAAACTGTGAAGGTTTCAGTCTGATAGTGCTTCAGTATACTGCCCTCAACTTTAAATCCTGTAAATAACAACCGTGTCTAAGAAAGGACAGTGTATCAAAGAACATATATGGACTGAATTACAAGTTTCTCTAGTTAGTACATTTTTCTTCCCTTTGCTTCCCATCAGTGATGAGGGGTGTATAAATACCAGGATGACACACACACATTTAAAAATACCAGCAGGAGCTCACAGAATCACTATATGAACATTACTCATATTAATATGGTTTCCAGGCAGAAATTTCAAGCATAAGTGTCTAACATAAGAGTACAAGGAAATAAATCAAGGGCTCATACAGGCACATCTGACTAAGCAAGAGTCCACTATAGTGGGTAGGATACATGCTGCAGCCTCATACATGCAAGACAGGGAAGCACAATACCCACGGTCTCCAGAGACCTTACAATAAATGTTCTGCTACAATTTACGCTTCAACTCCTTTGCTTCAGTGCGCAGAAAGGAGAGATTATACAAACAATTGTTTAAATAGAAACAAAAGCTAGACCTTCCAGGAGAAGAGGCAGACCAGGAAGGGAAACCAAACGTTGCTCAAGGACACAGGAGAGCAGACACTAGGAAGCACAGCTCTTCAGTCCTTAGTCAAATACAGGTTGTGAGACACCCCCACACCCAGGATCTAACAGCAAACTCATTTGTGCTAATGATAGGTGACATACTAATAGCATGGTAACACAAAAATTCAAGTGTATACAGCATGAAAGCATTTAAACATATATTTAAGCATAATACAAGATACAATGTCACTGAGCCAGACAGAAGTACTGAAAGCCAAGGGGAGGGATAAGGATGGAAAAAGGTCGAGGAGGAGGAGGGAGTTCCAGTGACTGCCACTTTGAACCAAAACCATCAGCACAAGACAAAGTCTTTCATGGACAGCCTCTGGTCCTTAACAAAGTTGTATTAACTGAGGACCAGAGAGTTTGCACTGACAGCAAGAGTAACATTTAACCCCAGGCACAGCACTGCAAAACATCATTAGTTCTTCCTCTACACACTCCAGCAGAATTTTTCTGCCTTCTGCTAATCACAGCTTTGCAGCTGGTATGTGCAAGGCCCAGAATATTAATGTACATCTAGATGAACATAAGCTCTCAGTACATCTCAAGCATCTCTTTTTTTCAAAGCTGGAAGTGCAAGTATTAATATATCCTATTGTCCACAAGAATGCTCAGAACAATACTGCATACCTGCAGGGTGATGCAAAAGAAGACATGCACTGGGATGTCAAAAAGAGACAGAAGTTTGAAGGGAAAGAAACCTTTGAAGAAAAATAAAGAGAAGGTTAGACTCACTCCTTTGCAAAGACCTCTCTGCTCCTGAGGCTAAAACCCACAATACAATATTACAGCTTTTCTCAAGCATAGCGCATTATGTCAAAACAAGTGATTTGATCTCATATTTATTTAAAATATAGAGCTAGTATCACATGCTGATCTCTTTTATTTCTACATCACAGCAACCTATATCAAAACTAGGGAAAACATACTAAAGACCAGCCTGGGAAAAAAGGTTAGTAAGGTTAAGCATTGAACAATGTTCACAGTTGCAGAGTTTACATAGAACCAAGGGCAGAAAATTACAGTCTAACTACAGTCTGGTAAATTAACAGAGTTTCCCCCACCAATATTCAGTTCTCTTTGTAAGAGACACATAAAACTATTATCTACTGCTGTATTTAAAACTTTAAACAAAGTAACATCAAGACCAATGAGACAATCATTCACATACACTTAGGAATATAGATAAAAAACCAAAGGAAAAGCACTCATGTTTTCTTTCTCATACAAGGTTAGCAAGAGGGGGGGTGGAATCTTCCCCAGCTATATATCTCAATTCAGAGATCAAATCCCAAAGTGGCATCTGCAAATGGGAACCTCTGCATAAACAGTCCTCTTGTGCTCTTGGTCTGATGTCAACTCACAGCACAACCATCCTCTTCCCCTTATTAGTAACAGAGATTAAAAAAAGTGTTTGATAAGGCAAGTGAGCCTACTAATACCAAATCACCCTACAAATTACAAACTTTGTGAGTATTGGCAACTTACAATTAAACACCAGTCATCAAGCACATGAAAAAGAAAAACCTTTTTTATCAGAATCGCTTCCGATTCTCATTTTGTCATTTCTCTCCCATTGCTGTAAACAAAAGCCACACTGGTTTTACACACAATCTATAATCTTCACTCCTGGTTTCCAAAGATTCATGTTACTCTAATTTAAGACAATTTTCCATAATTAATCAATGTAAGACACTGGAAGTAAGCAAGTTACATTTAAATTTCAGTTCCGTGGGAGTCACCTGCTTTGTGCTAGGGCAAGACTTGGGTCAGGATTCACTTGCAGATTTCTCAGATAATTTTTATTTGTTATTAATTACCATTGTCAAGATGCAGAAAGAGAACGATCCAAAATTCAGTCAATTACTTTTAGGCCTGGGTAGCAGCCAGCAAGAATATGCATGGCTTGGTTCAGCAAGGGTTTACCAAATGATGAGAGATGTTAGCATCAGCAGAGAAAATTTCCTTTCTTGGTTTGAAACTGCTAAAGGCTGCAGTCACCAAATTAGGACTAAGGATGGGTCCAGAAGGAGCAATTTAGGGCTAAATTTAGGACTAGTGTCAGTAGCAACCATCTGTTAGGACAGATACTAAGTTGATAAGATCACTGAGATAGGAAAAGAAGAAAAGTGAGCTAAAACTACCAGTAAGCTGGGAAGGGTGCAGCTGGCTATGCCTGCACCTGAGGCATACTGAACAAACTAGGAGCGGGAAGGCAGGACTAAGCTGAGGACCACTGTCAGCACCAGCAGCAGGGTTGCCATGTGCACAGGGTGGGATAGCCACCTGCATCTTTAGCCAGAAAGAACCATAAGGCCAGATTTGCATAAACCAAAACCACTGTACTATGACTATGTACTATGAGCATCTGTAGATTATTGCCTGGTTAGATGTAGTACTGGAATTGTGTGCTGGATTTCGGGTACATTTCCAGCCAGCAGAAGCCCTTGTGCACCAAGGTAAGCACAGCCCCACGTCCTTCATATTTCAGACAATACAAAGAATTATACAGATGCAGTCACTGCCTTGCCAGAATATTTAGCATGACTTCATACTAAAACTGAGCATTTAAAAATCCAACACAGTACCTTCAAATCTCCAAGCACCTACACCAAAACAGTTCTGATCACTGCTTAAGGAACTGATGGGGTAATCTGAAACTACCATCAATTCACAATACAATCCCGACATCTGCAAACTGTCTTTCCAAACAGACTATTTTAATGCAGGGGTAATAAGGTTAAATGTCTGGGTCTCCTAATAACTAACTCGGTCTCCAATAAAGACTTGATGTGCAATCTCATGTAATCACCTGGTTTTTCACTTCACCCATCTGTAAACACAACTAGCAGCCCACCCTACTTTGTAGCAGGATGTTGAAAGGCTGGCATATAAAAGGCTATAAGCACTTTGGATCTTTCTTCCCTGCCCCACTCCTCCCCCCAAGTGCCCTATAGGTTAAGAGGTTTGTTTGCTTATTTAAGACTAATCTCATGTTTATGCATGCTAAAGTATACCAACTTTACACAAAAACAATGCTACAAATAGAACACTGGAAACCATTACCAAAAATTTTCAATGAGTTCCTGTTGATATTTCCTCTACAAAGCTTCGTAATAAATTCATACCACTAACAGCATGCAGAGGGATAAGCCATTTGCCAGACAGACATGCTTCATTTTTTTTAGAGCAACAACTCTCAATTCTCCCCATCACATTCATTACCACTTACAATGCTAAGTATGGACCTCAACATAATCAAAACCATTCCAAAACACATTAGCCATCTTGCAGACAAACATTATCACAACTAAAAAACAAACCAAAATTAAACTGTTTACTGATACCAAGGCATTCTCAAATCCATTTACTGAACATACAACTAAAATGTTCCCATGGGCTTTGATCCAGAAAGCATCAAAAGACAATTTGTGAAGTGACTGCAAGAAACCAAACCAAACAACAGGTTTAAGCAAACAAAAATGAGAGGGGAAAAGGAAACCAAATGCTTAAATTCACTCAATAATGCCAAATAAATGAAGGTCACCACAGCAACATTGTAATGTTTTACAAAATAGTAGGGATTTTGTTTGTTGGTTGTTTTTTTGGTGCTGTTTTGTTTTTTTGTTTGTTTTTTTTTTTTTTCCTGAAGAAGATGAGAGAATTCTCCACCTGAAAAAGCTGAAGAAAACTGCACTAAAGAGCATTATAATGGGTCCTTCTCTGGAAGCAAAGCAACTACAAGGAAGCAATTAACTTCAAGAAAAGAAAAACAGAACTGCAAGAAACCTCAGCCCTCCTCAGAAGAGAGCTGACACGCTGTTTTTTGCCGACATTACTAATCATTAACATCAGTGTATTCCATCTGCTATTTTAGTGAGCTATGAAAGCCCCATTTTCCCCTCCAACTGATCTCCTGTGAGTAAAAATTCAACTGACACTGGCAGCACTGGAGGCTTTGTAAGGGAGGGATGCAACTAGGAGACACAGCATTTAACTCTAGGGAAAGAAAAAGAAGAAAAAAAAAAAAAGCCTAGGAATAACATTCTTACTGATTTTGTCGTTAACTTGCCAGCAGAGAACCCTCTCTTCAGTAATACCAGCAGCCTGTAGCAATGCCACCACCAGATAGCATTCATTCTGTTCTTAATCTTCAAGTAAATCACTCCTACTCAATAAACTAATACTCAGTAGGAAGAGCAATTGCAGACGCATGGAAGCAAAGGAAAAAAAGTTTTCAAAAAACCTAAGCCATATCTTTTTCCAAATCCTAGCAAGGTATTAGAGGTACATACTTCAAAGAGGACTTGATTTTGCCTTTGCTCATGTAGCTCTATCCCAAGCATTCTTAGGTGCCCTGAGCATGTCCCCATGCTAGCATGTACTAAAGCCTACGCTATTGGGCCTTTCCTGCTTTTCCTTAATATTCAAACTTGAATGTTCACATAAGCTTGCTCTATGAATTTTCACCAGAACAGCCAGGTAAAGACATCACTTCAGGTGAAGGAGGCAGCCATCTCTGGCAGGCTAGGCAAGAACAATCCAAAAAGTCACAGTACTAGGACCTTTCAGAAGGAAGACAGAGAAAAGAGACAGAAGTGCAAACCACTAAACTAAGGTCAACAATTTTCCAAGAAAAATTCCTTCCTAGCATCCCACAGTGCCTCTGCTTGTCACTCTGGGAATGCCACTCCAACCCACCCACCCAGGCACTCAGAATGAAACTCAGCAGCTGCTCATATCTCTCGCAGCTACTACACTAATAATAGTGCCAAGGAAGCAATGTTTCAATAAGGCCATTCAATAATGTCCTCATGAAATGTAAGATAACCTCCCAAGCACTATTAAAATCCAGGAATTTTCCATATTTAGAGGATAAACTGAAAGGGGGGGGGGGGGAGGGAAACAAACAAAACCAAACATCTATTAAGGACAGCATCCTTACTCGAAAGGTAATTCTCTTGACTTAAAGATAAATGCTTTTCACAAGATTTACTTTCAAATCTGAGACATCAAAAGCACACAATCCCTTCTGTCTGCTCACAGGCCTTCAAAACCCTAAATTTTGAAGCAAGCAAATCATAGCTATTACAACAGGAACATAATAAACATATAGAGAAAGCTTTATTTATAAAAGGATTGAAACTGAATCAAATGCTGATAGAACTGATTGAATTTTGTTTGATGCATTTTAGAGCATCAGAGGTTTGAGTTTCAGGGGAGGCTTTGCTTGTTTGTTCTTATTATATGCTGCTTACAAACACTGTCAAGTTCCATTTAAAGAAACTTTTCTCCGTACCAGTGAGAAAGGGGAAGGGAGGAGCTGACATTAATTGCTGCTGTGGCCCAGCTGCTTGCTCCATCCAAATAAGACTGCTGCTTTTCTTGAGTGATATCTTAATTTTAATTTTAATTTAAAATGCGCTGATATTAATAATGCCAAACCAGTTCTCAATAAGGTATCAAAGCCATCTTCCTTGTGAACACTTAGAACTACAAATAAAAGGTACAATGAAGAGAGGAAAAAAGACCTTCTCAATGAAGCAAGTGCTACAATAAGTTTACAAATCTGAAGCGGACTTCAGTATGTCCCAGAGCACAAGGCTGACATACTTAAGTTTTTCTTCACATATGGATACTTTCTGTAAAAGAAGTGAGTGACAATATGCTCCAAAACCTTAGAAAAGCCAAACTGCTGACTTAATTTTCCACTTGAATAATCTGCACGGCAAAGGCAGAACAGCTGCTTTCCGAGTTCATAGTCCCATGCCTGCCATATACTGAGATGTCCAAATCACAACTGCAGGAAAATATCGCACATTCTCCTATCAGATTCTATATTAAGCTAATTCACTGGAAGAGGATTAAGGAAGTTTGTAACTACTGCTCAATTCAAGTAATGACTACAGAAAAAGAGCAGTGAGTGCGACCCTGCATAATGCAGGAGGGACCAATACACAACCCTTCTCTGTAACATTTCAGTGTTTGCAAAATGCTTTATTGATAAGTGCATGAAGTCTGATGCAACAGCTTAAATAATTTCAGAAAGAAAGGCAAAAAGGTGAAGGGCTTGCCTAAAGCTGTTCACAGAGTCACTTCTCTAGACACAGCTTTTTATTGCCCATACCATAAAATCATCCATTTATATGAAAAGCTAAAACTTCTTCTGGCTTGAGATGAAGGGATGAAGACATGACAGTATTCCATTAATTTAATTCACTTGTTTGCTCCTTAGTGTTTGGTCAGAGCCATGCAAATAAAAAGCTCTATTACTACATTTTCCTTTCTTATTTTACATGTTCCATTACAAAAGACTCAAGTGAGTTACAAGAGAAGTAAGTAGTGATCTACAGAATCAAGACATGGAAGGGGAATTCAAAGTGTATTGTGCTTGCCTCCAGATAAAACTTTAGTTGCATAAAAGACAAAATTTCATCCCTCTAGTTTCATTAAACTTGCAGTCATGTCCACTGTAGAAAGATCTTCAAGGGCTGACAACAACCTGCAGCAGCAATTAAAAAAAACTTCCCTATATAAAACACAAATTAGGCTGCACCAAAATACAAGGTATTTTTGTAACTGAACTAGAGAAATTCATACCTAAGACACATTTACAGACACAAAAGTAGTTCATGGAGGCAAGAAGGGAAAAATGGAAGTAAAATTTCCAGATAAGTGAACACAAATAATCATTTCCGTGGCGTTTCAAAGCTACATTTTAAAAATAATATCTGCATCTCAGACAGTAGCTTGAAGGATCTCTGTTTCTTAAACCTATTTTGTCCATCACAACTACTAGGCCAGGAGGGTATTTCCAGTGTTCAATTCTCTCAGGAGGTTATGCTACTTGAGCACTACCTAAAGGTAACAGCCACCAGTTTTCAGGTGCTTGGGCTCTGCAAGAAATGGATGAGTCCTTCGAAGACAGAGAACATACTTAAACTGTTCAGAAACCATAGTACCCAGACTCACATCTCCTCTGATTTTGCTCAAGGCTCTCAGCAAAGCTTATCTGAGCAAAGGAACAAGTTCCTACGCATGAGATTCAAGGCTGTAACACAGACATTTCCTTAGTTCATTATATTAACTACACAAAACTTGAGCTGACTGCATGGAGTTTAGCCCCATCCCTCCATAAAATATAGCAAAAGAGTGCAGTAAAGCGATGCAGATGCCAACAATAAACTCTCATGCTTCACTAGCTAGTGTCCTACCTCTCAAAGAGGGCAGTCCATCCCCTCAGGTGCAACCTACAGAACTCCATGGAAAGAACAATAGTGGTGTTGGTAGACACAAGTGTTTAGCCAAACAAAAAACAACAAACTGGCCATTGGACAGATCAGTGTTTGCAGACTGTTTTTAGCATTAGAACCAGGAGGGTTTATTTCTTTCAGGAAAGGTGATGAATCTGCTGGGACAGAGGAGCAGCTAGGCAAAAGGCACAAAAGAAATTTGAAACTGTGTGTTCTGAAATGACTGAAATCATAAAGGAAAAAGAGTCACAACAGATGTACAGTAATATTGCCACCAAGCAAGTTTTTTAGAGCAGATTGGAAGAAAGTCAGCTTTGTTCCAGAAAAGCCTGCAGGCTGAAGAGTTGCACAGACAGGCGCTTTAGAGAAACAGTTACTCACCTTGTAACTGAGCTTGTCAAAAGGACCAGGCCTTTTCAACAGAGAGACCATACAACTTGATCTTTTAACAGGAAAAAAATTGGCAATGTAAACTACACTGCTTTGTTCTCAGAGTTCTGATGTACTTCAGAGGCTAAAACGCAGCGTTCACAGTCCACTAATCCACATAAACTACAAAATCAGCCCCATGACGGATTTCTAAGAACAGCAACCTGCTTCCAAAATGAGACTTTGAATGGTTTTTCTTGTTTCTTGAGTGACCTGGCAGCATGCTCCCTATACCTGCATGTGAGACAGACGGGTTTTTTTGAAGAAGCATTTTCTGAGCAACCATATTTTTGTTTAAATCAGCTACAAGTCTTCTTTATAATGTTTTTTTCCATCATAAGTACATTCAAATGTTATTTATATTTTTCAAAGCATGCAACTCTTTTAACGACTGGTAAAATCACAGATTAAAACAAGCAAAACCAAGGTGTTCTTCTGCTTGGGAAGAGGCACCAAATTTAGAGATTTGGCACAGTACAACCTTATTATTCTTAGAGCTGAAACACTGCAAATGCAATACAAACTTCAAACTCTTCACCATGAATCCATTCATCACTTCTAAGCCTACACACATCACCCTAATGGAAGAAACAGACAAATTTCAAGCTCAAAAACCAGTCACCAGCAACAAGGTGGCCAAGAACCTGCTGGACACCACACAAGCTACAACGTCCTCCAAGACCGAGGTCTGACACATACAGTCCAGCTCAGTTTCCACCCTGGGTACTCTATTTTCCTCGCCAAATTAAACAAAGCATTTCTTTTATTTCTCTTCAAGGACAAGCAGTCCCAACCAGCCAGGTGTATATAAAAAAGCTGTAGAGAACTAAGAGAATCTGTAACAACCAGATCTGGTAAGATGCAAAGCCTTCTCTGTGACCTAATGAGCTGATAAACTCCACCTGCCCAGTCCTCCAAACTAAAGAAGCAACAACAGGACATTATTTAAAGGGCAATAGTGAAACCAGAGTCTGTGTAATAATCCTGTGGCTTTCCATCTCTTTTTTTCCCTTCCTACTGTTCCTTTCCCACAGAGGACAACCCCAGCATAAATGATTTACAGAAACTTCTGATTTGGCCTTGGCCTGTGATGGCCACATTGCTCGTGAGGGCTGGGATGTTTTCACTCTATTTTTATCCTGAAAGATGAACACATACAGAAGGGAAAAGAACACAGGGAGGAAACAAAAACAGAACAGGATTAAAAGGCATTCACAAGTAACAGGGTGGCTGTGGGAAGCTCCTTCCCTAGGTGCAGGTAGATATGGGAAAGTGGCACCCTGACATTGAGGTTGTCTGCCAAAAATACCTGTTTAGAAAAAAAATTTGAGGTTAGCATAAACCCAGCCACACACTTCCCTTTTCAGTACCTTCTTTGCCAGTGAGATACCTAAGCAAGCACGTTTAATATCAGGTATGCACCTATCACAGATGAATACATGGGGCATTTTAAATTGCAGCTGCTGCAACCGCCCTCTCTTCTATCAGCGTTACACCCAGAAGGCACAAGCTCCACAGGAGCTGCTGGGATAGCACTCCTGCACCACCTCAACTCATTGCAAAATGTGACGGCTTACTTTAAACTTGGCAAAGAAGATGGGTTTGACTTAGCAATAAGACAGATTTTGGGTGCCGATTTAAGCAGACAGCTACAGTGGGTGGTAGCAACCACCAGCTGAGATGTTAAATTCCCTGAACAGCAGTTTCTTAAACTATTCTGCTAATATGTCCCCAAGCTCACTTGATCATATATTATTATACACTCAGTAGATATTCCAGAAGGCATTCAACTGCTCAAAATAACTTAATCTGCCAACTCAATAGCATGAAGACTTTAAAAAGATAATAAAAACACTGAGCATCTTGTAACAGCTCAAGAGCAACTGTCACAGAACAGTAAACTTGGTCTGGAAAATCAGAAAAGTGGCATTTGACACATAAGAAAACCCCATCAGAGATACAAGCTAGTCATAAAAATTATCTCAAAAGCCACAACCCACACTATCAAAACATGAAACATTTTAGACTGAATTGAGAAATGATATCAGTATTATAAGCTCTGCTTGTTAAAATGTGTGCTATTTTTGCAATACAGAGCTGGCAAGCATAGGATAAGGCTAGGAACAGTGCACACCTGCAGTCTCAGCAGTAGGTCTATTTTTCTTTATTTAATTTCAAGCAGCTGTTTGCATTTCACAGACTGCAGGGTAAATCCATTCTTTTTTCCAGCTCCTTAAGATGGACTCAGACTCTGTAAAATTCAGACTCATAAAATTCTACAACTGTTGTCATTAAAAATAGAAAAATACCAGGAAAAACCTTTCCAACATGTTTCAACAGACAACTTCCCTAAAAATTACAAACCACTCCACTTATTTCTTTCGTTTTTCTCCTGAAGACTGATAATTACATTAATCACTGATGCCCTCTTTAATGACCGCTTAAACAGTTTATCTAAAACTGAAATATGATGTATTCCCTCGAGTGATTAAAAGACAGAATCACTTCATTCAACAGCCTGTCACATCTGTTAGCACTCACAAAACCCATTCAAACTCATGAAAATTCTTTTTTTCTGAAACAGCATCTTTTAGTTCAATAGCACAATGTCCTACTTTTAATACAGAAAAAAAAAAACAACAGTGGAACATCTACAGGACAAAGAAGGTAACAGAGCTAGTTAGTAATCCAAGCCGAAAAGACATGATTCAAGATGACAAACTGGCATCCTCCACAGAATGAGCTTGACACTTTTTATAGCTACTGACACAGTAATGAATGCTCTACTTCGGGTGGAGCCAAACACAATGTTCTGCCCAGTATTTCTTAAAAGAAAGCACTTTGCTGAGCCTTATACAGAAGCAACTTTATCTGCAAATAGTAAAAAAAAAAAAAAAAAAAAAAAGTACTGTCTTAGTTAATTTCACCCTAGCTGTGGCAATTACCTAGGAGGGAAAAGCAACATTACATTATTTTAAGCAGTTCTGCCTTCAGGGAAATCTGTATCAGATGGAGCCCAAAGTACCCATCTGTCTTAATTTTCTAATATTTCCATTATTGAGCTGAATTGCAACAGAAAGGGGGTATTTTTTAAGGTATATACCGCTTAGTAGCCTCTGGGATACAGGATCTAATACAGCCCTAGCAGTAATGTTTATTTAAGCAGAATCTATTTCAAATTTCAACCTCAGAGCGTTCAATTAGAGCACTTTTTTTTTCGCTTACTGTTATCACACCTGAAGCACACCTTATAACAGAAATAAAGCTCATTTCTGAGGTACTAACTGAAAGCTAAAACAGCTTTCTAAAACTCTACATGCAAAGACTTGTTAATTTACAGTTCTCACTGTATTCAAGGTGAATTAAACAAAGACAGCCCTAACTATGCACTGCTGATTTAGTAAACTTTGCACACAAGTTAAACTGAAGTACTCTCACAGTGTGAGAGTTCCCTTTTCCCACCTCCCTGCTCCCCCTCCCCACTTCTTAAGTAAAAATGACATTAGGCTTTATTCTGTCTTCAGTTTCTTTCTAAATAGTGAAAATCCATTTCTTTCCTATAAGTTATTAACAAGTTCTATATTAACTACTTTACTTTGCTTCTCTGGCATGTACTGGAGGGTCAGTAAAACAACATTTTGTTGCAGCAGATTCTTAAGACTTTAAGAGCTGGCACACATTACATGTTCAGCTAAGTAGCTTCATAAGTGCAGATTATACTAAGTAAAGCTTTAAAAAATGGACAATTAGTGTTTAAGAAAAAAGGCACTGTGGCTCAAATTATTTGAGTGGGTTTTATGCTGTGCTATCATGTGGATCACAATAGCCTTTACATTTAAATAACATCCATACCATGTCAGGCCAAAAACCTATCTAGACCAGTACCTGAGAGGTCAACCACCAACCACCACATGCTAAGAGAACGGGCCAAGATGAAGTGTTTGGCCAACTCAGACATTTGAGTCTTGTGTTTGGATTAGGTTTTTCAGTCAACTTCATTAAAAGAAAGACAGCCTTATTCTGCTAGGTCAGAGACTGGATTCAGGAATAGCTTTATTCCTGTTGCTGACAAGATTTCCTGTCTGCTTAACTTCTTGATGGCAAACTTGCAAATGACCAGTGACTAGTAACATCTCCCCAGTCACAAATGCAGATATCCTCCCTGGAGTTGACCAGCACTCTTCAGTAACAATTATCCAGAACTCTTTATATTTCAACGAATTCTTTCTACAGATAACAGAAATATGGTTCTTGTTTTGCATTCTGTCTGGAAGACTGCATGGAATAACTCTTCTGTAAAAACAAAAAAAAAAACCATAAACCAAAAATAGCGATTACAAATAGTCACCAGAAGCCTGAGCACACTGCGCTGCCTGCAGAGACAAGCACTGGGTCTGTTTTCCTCCTGTGGCACACCAATGCAGTGGCCAACACCTCACAGAACTGAGCTAAGAACTCAAAACCCGGGAGCATAGGAGGTGTTACCCTGTTCTCAGCTGAAACAGAAATAGCAGTGCAATGAGGAACAGGTCTTCCCTCATTAAAACTATACAATGGGGCTGCTGGGTAGCAAGATTCTAAGGGTGCAATTAGAAGAAGGTGGCTATTCTGCATTCTAGCAGAAGTGGTAAGAGTATGTGAATACTGCGGAGCCCATGTGGCAGTAGATGGTGTTGACTTAATAAAAGGCTATATGATGCATTTTAGACAAAAGGCCCATATGGGGCATCCTCTCCTAACCAAACTTTGGCTAGGCTTTCCTTAGACGTGCACTGCATACAGATCACCCCTTGAAAGCTGCTTAAGGAAATCAATTCTTTTCTTTCAAAGGCTTCTCCATCCTCTATCTTCATCAACCCATTACAAAGTCACTACAACTGACCCAAATATAATTCTGCTCTGATTTGAGCCTAAATCCAAAAACGGGGAGGGGAGCTCTGCTTTCACACACATAGAATAGCTATCATCATGCACTCAAGCATCCTTTGCAAACCTGTCATGTGTTGCCCAGGATCAAAGCCAGCACTGACTCTTCCTACTTCACCCTGAGCTCTCACAGCAAGTGGCAGCTCCTGATATACCTTTATACACAAGTCTTGCCTCCAAATAAATATCCTCAAAAGCCTCAAACCTCACATTCATATCAAGAGACCAAGCATTGGTCCAACACAGGGATAAGAATTTGAAATCAAATAAGCAGTGTTTATTAACTCTATTTTTTAGCTTTCAACAATTTGCATCTCAGATTTTTTAAGAGCTCAGAACTACACCCCTCAAGTTCCTTTCACGTTTCAGTATAAGGACTCACGAACCAGGCACCTTTAAATTCAGTTTCTCTTAACAGAAGAACAACTAACTCTATCCAGAAGTTATTTATAAACTATCTTGATCTTCACTTGTTTTGACTGAACTGGAATCCCCTGAGAAATATTGTATTTCTATTTCAAAAGGCATATGTGTATACTGCTCGTATTTACTCATCACTAGCAGTGGAAAAAAATTGTCTTTCTGTACTCCTTTTAAACACAGTTAACCATCATAAGAAATTAGATACTTATTGTTTACTCATTCTTCCAGTATTTAACTTGAACTAGACAACTCAGTGATTCAAGCCCTTACACAGGAAACAGCTTTGAGTCAGTCCTGTTTACCTTTCTATCAGGTTCTTGAAACAACTGAAACGTAGAAGTGTAAAGATACGTTTGAAGTCTGCTTTATACTGGAAACTCAACAGTTTTAAAATGCAGAAGATACTTCTTTTTTCCTTCCAAAAGTTGAAAAAAAAAAAGAAAAAGGCAGCATAAATCCTTCACTAACAAAGAATTCTTCTGAGTTTCAGGTGAAAAACACACTCCCACACAACTGAGGAGACAAATGGAAAAGAGACAAGAGGATCCACATGTTACTGGTTTGTCCTGCAAGGCACTGACGACTCATACAATCTAAGCAGCAGCGTCTGCTTCCCAGCTCCCACGATGTAACCTCTTGCAGTCAGCAGCAAAGTCATTTACAAGGCTGTCTGTCAAGCTAGAAGTGGGATCTACTCAATCACATCAGTTACTCACACCTAAAGAATTCTCAGGACATTTGTTGCAAGCTGCTGCTTTACAAGTGAAATCAGGAAAGTGCTAAAGGAGGGAAATGCAGACATTTTGTACTGCAGTCACTTCATTTACCACACATTTAAGAACATCAGGGCACCTACTACATTTCGTATTTTATAGGCCATTAAGAAAAGCTTAAAATGGTCACAAATCAAACAGATGTAAGTTTTGTAATTTACCTTGTTCTAGTAACAGAAAAATAGTTATTATTAATTTTTTGTTCAAAAGACTGAAACAATTTTTTAAAAAATGGCAATCAACTGTTGCCTAAGAGGCAGTCACCTAAGCTCTCAAAATGCCCTTCTTTATTATCACATTCACTAGATTTTGGCAAGCCTGTCTTTGTGCAGAAGATGCAGCTTTGACAGAGGTGAGTAGCCAGCTCTGCATGTAGACCACTTCTTTAGCTTGGTTTTTGGAACAAATATGAATCCCATTTGTTTTCCTGACAGCAAATGAATCAGGTTCCTCAAAGAATTTAGATACTGGTGTTTCCAGAAGAAAACACAAGATCAACATCCTAACCACTGATGGTTTAATAGGGTTTAAACACCTCCTTATGTTTCCTCTGGCTCAGTTTCTCTTTTAATGTCTGTTGAACAGTGGCAGTGCTTCACAAGTGGCACAGGAAGACCACTGGGCTTCAAATCCAGGGCACTCTAAAGGTGAAGAACAACTGCAGAACCATGGAATGCGTAAGGAAGGATCTAACCCTGTTTCCACCTCTCAAACAAATAGGCTGAAGCATAGATGTTTGTTAGAACAAGGTACAGCACCTAAACTCCAGAAGAAAATTTCTTACTGTTCTCTCAGAAAGGAAGAAATTGGTTAGACCTGAACAGTGGGCAGGATCTCAGATAGCTTCTCTAAGTATTTGTCATGGGCTAGCCCCAAGTATTTCATCAAGAACTCTTAGGCCAGGTGGCTGTGCTTGGCATGCTGACTTCCCTTGGCTCCCACCGCACACAGCTAAGGATGCCGAGCACTACACACCGAGCCAAAGTTATCAGCACAGTGTGATCACTGTGGATAGCAGGCTCAAAAGAGTGAGGGTTTCCCTCACCATCATCAGCTCCACGCTTTCAAATTAAGTTCTGTACATGATAAACCAAAGGTTTGGGCCAGTGGCCAAAATCCCATCTAGATACCTGAGGAACAGAAGTGAAGAAGCAGAATGATTTTCCTCTACCATTCTTATCCAAGTTTAGGGACACTTGAATTTGCACTCCAAGTTAAGATGATTTATACTGACACTTCCCATCACAGATTTCAAATAACCTCAAGGAACACGATTTGCAGTAACTATTACCTGTCCAAAGAGTTATAAACAAGTAAAATGTGATATGGCATCTCCTTCCCTTTTTTCTTTTTTTTTTTTTTTTCACCCAGACACATCAGAAATATAGCCAGGAATGAATGCTTCTTTATCTGCACAAAATGAGTTCTCACAGTTTTTAATACCCTCCCCATATCCAGGCAGCTACACCACTCAAACCATTGGCCTAATTCCTCTCAGCTTGTTTTCAGGGAAGCATCCTGAAAGCACGGCTCCTTGCCTTCAGAAGTTTCCACGACACCAGATGCAATATGGTTTTGAGAACACAGTGACAGCTGTACTAGTGTTTTATTTGAGTGACTGCTGTAGATAATCATCTCACTAGTTATTTAGGGGACCACACTTCTAGATCTTCAGTTAAATGGAAGAAATATTATCAAAGTACTACATTAAGAACATATGTTAACACAGTCGTTCAAGAAAAACAATTCCCACATAAATCACAGCATACCTAACCATATACATACCACAGCATACACTCAACAGTTAATACGAAAATTAAAAAACACCATATTTTAAGAGGCCAAAGAGACAGAACCGATAAACAGCAGTGTTACCACAGAACTGCAAGTCTGGTAATTCCTGAACATACTTGAAATTTTGACAAAGGAATATTTTCAGCAGCCTCTTCACAGATCACAAATGCCCATACACGTACATCGCCATGTTCAGATATGCAATTCACAGAAGCTCGGCTTGCAAAGAGCTAGTCTAACGTGAAACCGAGTCTTCTCTGCGAATTTAACTCTGTAGCTTACTTTGGACTCGGCGCCGCACAAAACATAAGCCAGGCCCGCCCAGGAGACCGGGCAGATGCAACAGGCGCTACAAAGAGCTACCCGGGGCTGCAGCCGGCGCTACCGCCGCTATCCCTCGTCCCCGCTCCACAGGGAAGGGCTGGAGAGGACCCATGTCCCCAGAGCGGCTGCTGGGGAACCCCAGGGACACCCGCTACAACACTCCCCGCAACAATAGCGAGCGCAGCCGGCTCCTGGCGAAGCCCACCGGCGCCGGGCCCCGACCCGCCCCGCAGCACCCGGTGTCTTCCCCCGCGCCCTCCACTCACTTTTGGTGGCAGCGATCAGGTTTTTCCCGTCCTTGAGCAACTCCTTGATAAATTTATTGGTCTTCTCCAGCTCGGCCTCATGGGCTCTAACCCGCTCCCTAAACCAGGGGCTGTCCAGGTAGCAGTCACTGAACTCCAGCGGTTGCAGCCCCATGGCTGCGCCGCTCCGGGGCTCGCCTCCCTGCGAACCTCTCCCAGCAGCGACCTCCTCAGCAGCCAAGACACAAGAGACGTCCCCGCGGCGGTGAAGCGCTCGCTGCCGCAGCCACAAAGAGAGCAGCGGAGGCGACTTCCCCCGCGTACGGCGGGACACGGGCGAGGCGAAGCGAGCTGCACCGCCCTCTCGCTTGTAAAGGGCGGAGCAGCACGGTAGGAGAACACCCAGCTCCAGGCTGCTCCACCGGCACCCGCCCGCCCCGTGGTGGCTGCACAAGGCCGTGCGGCCGGGGCCTGGTTCCTAAGCGAGCAGCTCTCTGTTAGAGCAGCCACACTCTAGCCGCTGCGGGCGTCCCCGTGTGGGAGATGCGGGAAGGTGCTTCCCCATAAGTCGCAGGGACCCCTCGGGGAGGTTGCGTTCGTTCGGGGTTGAGCGGCTTATCCGGGCCTGGGCAGGCGCGATGCCATATGGTTGAGTGGAAAAGCCGAAGCGGCTTGTAGCAGCAGGTCGCGGGTTGCCTGTCCCTATTTGGCAGGGTGGGGAAGTCGCCGGGTTTGAGATGCCACGGGTGGATGAGTCACCCCACGGAAACAGTGTAGGAAGGGGCAGAGCCCGCCTGCAGTGAGAGGAGTACTGAGCGGCTTCATTCAGAGACAGTCACGGTAGTCTGCTGGTAGAAAAGGTGGCATTGCTCACTTCTGCTCTAGTGCCTGGCTGTGAAGTACTAAGTAGGTACAACATGCCTCTTATGTTTTCATTTTAAAAGCTAACACAAACGGTTCTCATGAACAAATACTGCTGCAAGAGCATGACTTTCAGAATCATAGAACAGTTTGGGCAAGAGCACCTTCCACTCGACCAGGTTGTTCGAAGAGAAGACTGTTTTGCTGAATTGTGCTGGTTAAGAACAGTGGGAAACCCGGGAGAAAGGGCGAGGAAGGCATGTAATTATACTTATGTATATGTATATATAATTTAACAATTTTGTGGATTTAATAGTAGTGCAATTCTCAGTGATTTGGTGATAGAGTTTGTAGATGATTTGGGCTATAAATTTCAGTCATTAATACACGTCTAGATGTTTCCTTCAGGATTAACTTTATTTTATTTTCCGTATTTTGGCAAGTTTAATGTTAGCTCCTGCTCCTTTTGAATCAGAAAGCTTTGTATTAATTTAAATGTATTATTGTTTTGCCCATAGTTAAACCTGGCCAGAGAAACAAAAAGCTACTTTTATCTTTTAAAAAGCAGCTCCTAAAATTTCTAGACGTTACTTGACATAAAGATAACTAGCAGTGTTACTATCAGCTGTCCTCTGCATGACCCTTGGTGCTGACCTGCAGAAGTCATGTTTGAAAACAGGCATTTTAGGAATCTCACTTAAAATTACTCCTGTTTGTAGAATCAGTGTAATGGGTAGGATTCAATTTTGCCAACGTTTAGGGTTTTTTTAATAACTATCCGCTTGAGAATCTGCTTCAGAAACCAGACGAAAGGCTACCCCCCAGATTGTGGTCACTGAGCTCAAGTAAGAACAGGATTTTGTGATCAAAGGCAAAGGTAGTGCTTTCATTGTTCATGTGGATGAGGAAAATAAGTAAACAAAATTGTGTAAAGAAAAGGGCAGGCAGAGTGTAGCTGACCTGACATGGATGCCTGTAAGTAATTGTTGTTCCTGAAAGCAGCCTTAAATGTGAGTGTGGTCCTTGACCAGCTGCTGCTTACAGTGCAGATGACTTGTCTGAAATCACGGCTGGCCAGGAGGTGCTGTGGACAGCAGATCTAGATTATGCAGCCTTACTGACAGATCATGTTATCTGCTGTGATACTTATTTTCAGATACTACTTAACTGAGAAGTTACTAGGCTACTGAAAACTCCATTCAAAAAGAACTTTTTAAAACCCACTTTAACAAACAATCCTTGTCTCTGGATTACTGGAACAGCATTGGAAGTATGCCTTTGATGAATAGTTTGCTTTGTCCTGTAGTTGTCTTCAGGATTCAAATTAGAATATTTTTCATGTTTGTTTATAGTTACTGCAATTTCCCTATCACAGTTACACTGAAGTGTTGTAAAGTAATTGGACTGCATGCATTGTGTGGAGTGGCTTACATTAGAATTTCAGTAAAATAAACATTGAATGTTTAGTTTTGCCCTGAGTTTTTTATATGGGGAAAAAAAAACACCAGGTCTAAAATTTAGATCTGTCCTACCATGCCAGGCCCATTGGGGAAACTGGCCCACCTAATTCAGTCATATGAAATGAAAATGTATTCCATTCTAGCTGCAGCTAAAAGGAGCTGTGGTAGTCTAACAAATACCCACTTACACATAACTATTTTCCCAGAATAAAAAGTTAACTTGTATTTAAATAATAAAGCAAGGAAGCAAATTAGTATTATAGTGTTATTCTATACTGTTTGTCCAGTACTGGTATTCAGATAACCTAGTGGTTTTCTACCACCAAAATTACTAAATACATCTTTTTTGTAAACATGACCCATCAGACCCTGAAATGGATTGTGATTTAAAAAAAAAAAATAAAAAAAGGAAGAAAAACTAGGGAGAAATAACTCCCCTTTAATTTAAATAAATAGCAATAAAAGGAGTTGTACTTTCTTCACTAATTAAGGCTAGAGGTGTTTTTATATCAGCAGCTCAGAAAATTATCTTTTCTGCCATTCCTTACTCAAGGTCATCAGATTGTACAGCCTCCTTGTAGTCTCTTTCATACACTATGACAAAGATTAACTGTGTGAAGCTATGGCAACATTCTGTGCATGTATCATCCTTTCATCTTTGCTTTTCCCTCAACATTCATTGCAAGCATGGTTTCAGAAAGTGTGAAATGTCTCTACATGTCATTTTATACAATAGGCACACACCAGCATAGCATCATAGCAGCCTTCCAATATCTGAAGGGGGCTTATAAGGATGCTGGGGAGGGACTACTCTTTAGGGACTGTAGTGATAGGACGAAGGGTAATGGGTTCAAACTAAAACAGGAGAAGTTTAGGTTGGATATAAGGAAGAAGTACTTTGCTGTAAGGGTGGTGAGGCACTGGAATGGGTTGCCCAGGGAAGTTACGCATGCTCCATCACTGGCAGTGCTCAAGGCCAGGTTGGACAGAGCCTTGGGTGGCATGATTTAGAGAGAGGTGTCCCTGCCCATGGCAGGGGGGTTGGAACTAGATGATATTAAGGTCCTTTCCAACCCTAACTATTCTACGATTCTATGTGTTTTGCTTCCTTATGTTCTTGTCTGGTCACCTCAACATCCTGATTTTCAGAAAATACTGTTCATGGCTGACTGCATGTTACAGGAAGATGGGTTAGAAATAAGTAAACCTAGTTGTATTGACATTTTATTACAGAGCACTGATACTGACTCCCACCATTTCTAGCAAGCAGCCGTGTTCAGTTGCTGGCAACATCATTAGCAACAGCATCTATCCCATGGTATTGTAGTTTCTTCTCTTGTCCAACTGCTTTTACCTCCATGAGGACAAAAGTCCTGTCATAGGTTTGTAGAAGGTTTATTGAGTTTCCTTCTAACTCCCATCTTGTTTGTGACTTGGCTTGTTTGATATTAGGGCCTTATGTTCATGTGAGGTACTGCTAAGCTGCATGATCTCTCTACTCTCTCCCATCAAGGGGGCAAATAGGAACAGATTAATCTCTGACCACCTATGAGGCAGACCAACATTATTTATTCTACTGTAAATAAATATGATTATTATTATGGCAATCACATAGATTATCAGGTAAAATAGTAATTCCTTTCTGGTGCTCCTTCACAGCGCAAGCTTTACCCAACAAATTACTATAGCATGAAGCTGTATACTTTTTCAGTGTTACAAACATTAGATTCTGTGAATGGGTTTTTTTGGTGTTTTTTTTTTTTTTTTATCCCTGTAAAACATTCCATTAAAAAGTTGTATGAGATTAACAAATATTATTGAATATTCCAAGGATTTTGAACTCACTTTTTAGCAATCTTCTCCCACAAATGAGTCAAACTAACACACTGTACTACTTCATTTATGGGTGAAAATAAGCACTATAAAGCATTTATGCTATCAGGCATTTGCTCTAATAAAAAAAAAAACAAACCAAACAATAAAAACCAAACAACTAGTTGAACAAGCTTGCAGAACCATAGTATTGTAAATAGTGGCTCATTACAGCCTCCGATACACTCCAGCTTGCTGTCCACAAGTGATAACTGCCTGTATGTTTTGGCTTTTTTCTCCCTCTCCATATCCCATATGTGCTAATATTTTCTTTTTCCCCACGCTGTCACCCCGTAGCTGGGCGGTATAATTAAGCTATAAAACCAGGGCATCTCGTTCCCTATTTGTAACCACGTCGATGTCTGCGGGACTGTAGCCGGGCGGCGACCACCCCCTTCAGGTGTCGCCTGCCAATTGCGGCAACCATTCTGCGCATGCGCGTTGACCTTTGCCCGGCTCTAAGATGGCGGCAGCCTCCGGTGTCTGCGTGGCTTGTACATGAATCTCGTTCCGTGACGAGCAGGTGATGGCTTTGAAAGAGCTCGGCGCTCCGGTCTCGCCCCCCCCGGGAAGACCCTCGCCCTACCCTGCTGCTTCCCCTGAGCCGTGGAAAGGCTCTGGGGCTCATTCTGCGAGTGTGGCATTGTCTGGAGGTAGTGCAGCCTGGCAGACTTTCCTCCGGCCCCCCTCGTTCTCCCTGTCCCGGGGCCCCTAAATCCATACGGCAGGCGAGTTTGCGCGACTCTCCCTGGTTTTGCATGCTTTGAGTATGTTACTGGTACTTGCTTGAGACGTGCCCGATGTTTTTTTTCAAGGGAAATAAAAAGCCTAATTGTGATAGCGCTGTTTCTTGCAGTCTTTCTCCAGGTAACAGCCGAAGTCGCGCGCTGTCTTCTTTAGGATACTTCTGAAAACCAGAAAGGCGGTATTAGGTACTCCCATGTAAGTAAGCGTTACAAGTTGTAAAAACGTGCGGATTGATTCTCATAACTCTTTCATGTTTTCTTAAGGGGAGAAGTAGTCATGTTGCCTTGTGTGAAATAAACTGTTAGCCCTTTCTCTGGGAGGCTTTGCTTTACGAAGATACTGTTGTTGAAGTGGAGTTTTAACTTGCAGATTTTGTGGTCGAACATAAAACTGTGTGCATGATGAGTGCATGAGCTTCTGCATTTGTCTACTGTTTGGTCAGAGACATGCTAAAATGTGTATTATAATGATTAAAAAGTGAAGAAGTGTAAGCTTGCCCACATTACCTTGGTCTAACATAAACATGATGTGTACTTGACTTTTGAAGGGTGGGCACTCATTTTGAATTATCAGTATCATAAAGATCACCATGGTTTTGAATGCTTAGTGCTTGGAGGGGGAGGGAGAATGATGTCTTTACTAAGATTAAAATGTGTGCAGCCTTTTTGGCCTAGAGGATACACAGCTCTTTTATTTTTTTCTTTTCTTTAGGAAGAGCGAGTATTTGCAGCTTTCATGATGCCCAACTCTAACTCTAAAATTCACAGAGGTGGTCAGGAAGCTGGCCGGCGGGAGCTGGTTTCCAGGTCTTTGCAGAGTGCTCAGCATTGCTTGGAGGACCAGGATTTTGGAACTGCATATGCTCACTATCTCCTGGTACTAAATCTAGCTCCTGAGTTAAAAACTAGCGTCAAGGTAAGTGTGCTTTGAATCGCTTGAAACAGTTTTATTTACTGTGTTCTTCTTGAGGCTTTCTGACACCTTTTGTGTTTGTAATTTGTTGCGTGTGACTGATTCTCCTGTGTAGTCTTCAAAATAGAAGCAGAAAGCATTAAAAATATAGTCAATAACTTTAATTTATAAGCTTTGTATGCATGTGGGAAGAGAACTAATACAGGTTTTAGTCTGTGTGTGTCAATTAAGTTTAATAAAAATAAGGCCTTATTCGTATTGGCTTGTGATATAGTCTGCAGGCTCTTAGTGTACATGTGCTGCTGGATAGTGATATTTGAAAGCTTATTTCTACTTCTTCAAGTAAGCCAGCTAGTTTGGGATGATAGCAAACAATTGTATGCTGCTGCTTAGGGAAATGAAAGTGTTCAGGTGCATATCAGGATATGTGTAGATGTTTTCAGGGCTCAGTTCCCTATTTCTAGTAACTGCCAGCAACTCACTGATATGTGTTTTATTTTCTAGGAAACATTTCAGTTTACTCTCTTCAAATGGGCAGAAGAGCTAGATTCTCTGGCGCGGATCCAAGATCTGTTTAACTGTTATGAGCAAGCACTTGAACTGTACCCAGATGATGAAGTGATATGTAATAGTATGGGGGAACATCTTTTCAGGTTTGTAGTAATGCATATGCAGTTTTTGTAAGGTTCACACTTAATATTGCATGTTAACAAGGCCCGGTTTAGTAGAGCAGATAAAAAGTGTTTAAAAGTAAATGCAAGCATATGCTATGTAGTGTGTACTATTGGACTTCAAAACTGTTTGTCAGCTTGAAAGAGTAGCCAGTGCTAAAATACGTGTTGATAGTTAGAGCATAAGTGGAAAAAAAGAAAAATTTCTCCTTTCTTTCCTGTTAGATCCCTGAGTACTGCTGTCTCTTAATACTGTTTTTTAATGCTGATCCTTCCTGAGGGTGACATATAACAGACCTTTGAAGTGAAGAAGCTGGTATGCTGTATAGGCTGTTCTTAAATGTCTGTAGGTTATGCTTTTATTTATTAATGTAAAGCATTCTTTTCTGCTTTCTCTGAACAGTCCAAAGCATGGTAATTTGTTGTTGTGCAGGGTTCTAAAATCATCTGACATTGGAATTTTAAGATTGAAACCACAGGTCATGGATCCAGATAGTTTTATTTAGGTTTGCTTTTTGTGATTACTTTGTTTTAAGGAACAGTTCTCCCAGCATTGTACTAAAACATATGTATTTTTGCATTTTATAGATTTTTGTTTTGTTTTTTTCAGTGCTGCCTGGTTTGAGACTATCCTACAGGTATTATAAAAACTTGTTTCAGGTCCACAATTCAGTTTTTAAAATTGGTACTTAATGCAAGCACTGGCAAGTCAGAATTTGGTTGCTTTGAAATATGTCCAGTTAAATGGAGTAAAACAGTTTTGGGGTTTGTAGCATTTTATCGGCTTGAAAAGCTGTGAGATTGGATTGCAACTTGCCAATGTCTTATTGTTGCAGTAAGTTTTGTAGAACCTGTTCTAGCTTGTCAAAGGATGTAGAGGAAGGCTGGAGCACATGATGGTATTTTTGGGCTATCTTTGCATTTTAAAGTGATTTGATGTAGAGCTGTAAATCATTCTTTTTCAGAAAGTAGTATCAGTGTTTCTAAAGATAATCTTTCTAACTAAAGCAAAATATTTCCATTGTCTTTTAGCTGATATAAGACTTATTTACAGACCCACAGATATTTACAGATATGTGGCAGCTGAATGCATGCTTTCTGTTTATCATTTTGACTATTAGAATGGGTTTTCGAGATGAAGCAGCTGGATATTTTCATAAAGCAGTGAAGCTTAACCCAGACTTTGCTGATGCAAAGGAGAATTTTTACCGCGTTGCAAACTGGCTTGTAGAACGCTGGCACTTCATCATGCTCAACGATACCAAGAGGAACCTTACTTACCTAAAAGCAATTGAGAATGCTGTCCACTCAGGGTGCAAATCTGTCCTTGATATTGGAACAGGAACAGGTATTTTGAGGTGTGTCAGAAGTGCATATTTGACATGAACTTAACAGAAGCATATTTGTTGTCTTTCAAGCTATGGTTACTAGTGGGAAAAAAATTACTTTAATGCCTTTTATTGGGACAAAACTTAAAGCTTTCAGATGTCAGTCTGGAGGTTAGTGTCTAGCAGTGTTTTTTGAACCCCTGCTTTAAAATTGTTGTAGAAGCTTTTTTTGCCAATAGCTGCTGTATAAATTTAATTACTGATGTTGGTTTTATAGTTGTAATGCCATGTGTCCCATCTTTAAGTATTGAGTCTAGCGTAAAGAGTGAATTTAGCATAGCTGGGGGGAGTATCATTATGCTACCTCAATTTATGTATTTTTTTATGATAGCATATCAAAAGGATATTCATTTGTGCAGTATCAGTATTCATACAAGAATACTAGTTCACTTAATGGTGATTTTTAAATTTGAACTTTTTTCTTAGAATGTGATGCAGATGCAGAAATAGAACTTAATAAAATTCAGTGTATTGTCATGTTTTCCCCTCCAGTTTGAATCATTTTAAATAAAAGCCTGGATTTTTTTTTTTTTTTTTTTTTCCAGTATGTTTGCAAAAAAGGCTGGGGCATCCCTTGTCTATGCCTGTGAGTTGTCAAAGACAATGTATGAACTAGCCCGTGATGTGGTGGCAGCAAATAACATGGAAAGAAAGATCAATCTTCTGCATTTGAAGTCGCTCGATATTGAAATTCCAAAGCACATACCTGAAAGGTACATTGTAACTCATTGTTGTGATTTTTATTTGCTCTTAATTTCAAGAAGATAGAAGATATCCTGTGTCCTAAACAAGAAATAACTTTGCCTTTTTATGTCATAATGTGGCAAGCTTCTCTGTATGCTTCATGTTTTTAAGAGCAGTGTAGAAGTGATAACATGTTCTTTAGATGTTTAGAAATTCTTTAGAATTTCTGTGGTAGATCAACAGTGTCATAAATTAAGGAGTGTAATTCCATGATGTTGGGAGCTTTGGGGAAAATGTATTTGCAGTTATATTGCAGCAATAGGAAAAGTAAAATCAGATTAATACATTGTAAAAATAATTTTAACACTCTTTTATACTTAACAACTTTGGCTTACTTCAGCAGCCCATTAATAGGATGGAGGTATGTAACGGCCTGCAAAGGTAGATTGTTTCTGGGGCATACCACATCCTGCAACTCCACGTCAACTTCTGTGTGTATCAGTGAGATCTGAAGTTGCTGGTTGTTTGCCTCTTCTGATCAGGCATTGAGGGAAAACCTCCTCTTTCCAGTATCCCATGAGAGTGCTACTTTGGAGGCACATGATGTGTGTAGTTTGCATCTGGAAGGCTGGTTGTGGCTCGACTGACTCAAACTGTGAATGTCAGCACCCTACTGTGTTGTAGTTTGTCCTGTGAGAATAGGTTTGTGTTTCTACGTGCACATCTGTGCACCTGCCTGTATAGCAAATATTCATGTGCTTTGGAAAATTGAGTTGCTGATTTTCTGTTGAGTAGTGTCTTCTAAAGCACAGTAAAACATACTGGGGCAAATAAGCAGCTTGGAATTGCTCTTGGCAAATTAGAATTTGATCAGTATAACAGCTGTCAACATACATGATCCACACTTTCTATGCTACCCTACTCTTCCTTGCTCGCTGTCCTGTTCAGCAGGAGTTCTTCATGAGGATCTGTAAATTTTTAGCAGATAGAGGTCTGAAACGTTTTTTGTTTGATTTGGTACATGTGAAGACTGGTTTGTCATTGCAGCCTACCACCACGAGATATGCATATTAAATGTGGGAAACAATAAATTTTATTTCTAGTTACTAACAGAGTGTTTGGTGATGGTACAGACTCATAATCTGATATGATGAAGCTCCATTGGTTTAGCATGCTAGTCAAGCCTTATCTTAATTATGTTGGCTGAGGTACAGTAACTGATCATATGTATCCTCTTAATGTACATGATGAGTTACTGGATTTCACCTGTCAAGAGTAAATGGTTCAGGAAATGTCTTACCATGCTACATGTAGTTTAGTTTAAATCTAAAGGGTATAGGACAAGTAGGTTCTGATAGTCTGTGTAATAATTTGTGATTTCATTATGGTTTTGTGTTTGTGGGCTTTTTAATTTTATTTTTTTAACATGCACACGTGGATGTGTGTTCTTGCACAAGGTGCAAACAAAGTGCATGTTCTGCAGTATCACTGGCTGTGTGCCCAGGCTGCAGCATCTTCCTGTTTTGACTAGATTCTTCCCATGCTATTTCAAAATGTTGAACAAGAAACTTTATGATAAACTCTTGCTCAATATTTATTCTCTTGCATCTGCATCTTGAATAACTTCTCACAACCCAAAATATGTCATTTGTTGGAAAAATTAAGTTCCCTGTCTGTAGGGAGGCTTCAGATCACTGGTAGTAGTTTTGCTCTGAGTTCACATTGATGTGATGGAGTTTGTTTTTTTTTTTTTTATTCTTTAAAAGAGTAATTGTTGACAGGAATGTGTGTTACACAGTGTATTTTATGATGCTCTTTTTCTTATCTAGAGTTTCCTTGGTTGTCACAGAAACAGTTGATGCTGGTTTATTTGGAGAAGGAATTGTGGAGAGCTTGATACATGCTTGGGAACATTTGCTTTTACAACCAAAGGTGGGTGATGTGGGTACATACATACAAATAGGACTCCTGTTTTATTTGGTATGTGTGAGTGCGTCTGTGCATGTGCCTATGTTCACAGAAATACATGTATGAGGAACAACTGTCTTGTAAATATTTTATGCCTATTAATATCTTAAAAATGAGCAATCTGGGTTTGTTCAGTGAATTTGATTTTGGTGAAAAGCAATGAGGAAACTGCATATGTTTTACTTCTGTGAGCTTGTGTTCTGGGCAGGGCAGGTAGTTGCAGTGCATGTTTTCCTGGTAAAACTTTCCATCACACAGAGATGTGTCACTCCTGATCACTGTTGCTTCCTTTCCTATCAGCCCTCATCTTCTTCATATCATCCTCCCACTAGTAAATAACACCAAAGGGGTTTGCATGTATTTTAAAGGCACTGTTTTCCTGAAATCATGATTACAACCTGGTCATTTTGAGATACTGATGAGTAGCAGAAAGTTGTCAGTCTAAGCAGAAAATGATACATTACAGCAGAATTATTCTCAACACTAGGGAATAGTCAGTTATAATATGCTAAATATGCCATATGTTTATGTTCTTTATTTTTGCTAACTTTGACCTTTTTTGGAAGACTGAACATTTTCACTGGGTCTTAGATTTTGCTTTGTGTTTGGCATTTTAGCTAGCAGATGTTAAGGAAAGTAATATGACAATGATTCTCATATGAGTTAACCTCTCTTAGGCCTTATGAAATAGACTTACCTTTTATTTTGATGTTGCCTCGATTCCAACTAATTTTTAAAAGTCTTACATGACTGAAACCTTTTGTAATTCTGTTGAACTGCAACTGATGACCTCTAGTGTTAAGTGTAGGAATGATGCATTAAGGAAAGGTCCTCAAATGTTTCAATTTGTTCTAGCAGGATACTAATTAAAAAACACTTCTAAAATTATACAGAGGAAGTAGAGACTGAAAAGCAAAGCTGATGCGTAGATATATTGAAACACTGTATTTAATAAACTCCTTTAATGGTCAGCTGGAATGTCAAAAACCAGAAGCTTTACTAGTCACCAATACTTTTATGATGTTTTAACTGTAATCTTGAATGGCTTATTAATAATTTTTAATTAATTAACCTAAGCCTTGCAATAATGGTAGAAATTGATCTGTCTCATTGCATGTTGTTGCTTATGTTTTCACAGCCTAAAAATCAAGATTTCAGTACTGGAGACTATGGCAGAGTTATTCCTGCAAGTGCTATGATATTTGGTATGGCAGTAGAATGCAAAGAGATACGTAGACATCACAGGTATGTTTAAACTCCAGCAAGGTTTGAGCCCATATTTGTTACTTGGGAAGAGAGACCAGTGGTTTCTATTGAGAATTTTTTTATGTACTGTTCTCTTCATTTTTTTGAATGGCTGATTATCTGTTTCACTAAAAAGATTTCTGTTCTCACACTCCTTCCTTCATCCTACCCCCCTTGTGGTTCAGACTTTCTGGATATTTCGTCAGAAATGCTCGATTTTCAGTTATGCTGGCACACATGCTGTTATCATATATGAAAGACATTTAATTCCTTAAAAGTAAAATTACTTCTCTATTTCCATATTGGAGATTCTTGAATTATCACTTGGCCTTTATCTTTATCCTCATTTTACTTTCTTTATAATCTGCACTGTATCTTGCTGCTCATGTAACCCTTTCATAGGATGAGGACAGGATTTTGTAAAGCTGAAGTGTTAACCCCACCTAGCATTATCTTTCTGAATATGTGTCTTGCTTAATTCTCACAGCTACCATATAGTAGGGTTTCTTTCCTGGGACTGTTCTGACTGTGTATCAGTTATTTTGATACTAGGTTTTATTCTCATCTTCTAGCACAGTATCACTGCGTGGAGTCAGTTTCTGCCTGAGATTCTTGGACTTGATGTATTTTGTTCAGGATTTATCGGAGATCAAAGAAAACAGTAACTTTTGCAAGAGCTTCAATGTACTGAATGGAAAATAGCCAGGCTGCATCAGTGATTTTTCTAATGCAGTAGACCTGGACAATAGCCAGAAAGAGACTGAAGTTCCTATAGTTAATGAGCATAGAAGAACCTCCTTTTAGAGGTTAATTATTCATCAGTTGGTAGATATATACTGTAGGAAGAAAACTGTCACTTAGTTTTTCTGCCTGTATGGTTTTGAGATCCCTTTTTGCAATAATACTTGCCTTAAGTTTATTTTAGCAAGTGCTATTAAGCTTTATGGAAAACACATGTCTATTCTCAGATTTATACTATATGGATCTCTGAATTATTCAAATGTGCATGTCTCCACACTTCCTTAACTCTGTTCATGATCTGCAGCACAACTTTGGAATTTGGGTGTTGGTGTTTTTTCCGAGCAGGATGCTTAGTGAAACACTGACTCACCTGACTGAGGGAGGGAATCCCCTTTCATTCCAGTTGTTGATAATCTTGCCTATCGTCTATTTGTGGCTGATCTGATCATCTGTTCCTTTGTTTTAGTAACTTATACTGCATTTCCTGTACTCTGTCTTTTTTTTTATCCTAGGATATAGTGAAATTCTAGATAAACCATACCAGTTTTCTTGTAATTCTGTGTGCCAGCTTTACAGCGAGTTTTGTGCTGGTTTACCCCTTACTGTGGCTTCATATCTAATGGTTTAGAGATAACTAATGTCTCTTTGCTACAGCTGGTGCTGCTTGTACTCATTGTTTGTGTCTCCTACAATGACTGTAGGCCCCAGCTCTGCTGTGGTGTTGTGTGTAATTTTTTTATTTCATTTTATTTTAGGGTTAGCTGTAATTTTCTTGAAATCATCCTGTATTTTCCTAAATCTCCTGAAGTCATTGCTCCCTCTTTGAGGCAGTTGTTTCACATCCATGTGAAATGCATTTACTTCCAGAAGAATAAATGAACTGACCAACTTGTGAGAAGATTCGAGTTCTAGTAAGGATAAGTTTAGACTTCCACTAAAGTTTTAAGATACCAGAGTGTACTGCATATTGGTTTTCAGGTTGGAAGTAGGTAGCTTTTGAGAGTCACATGCAACAGTAGACCAGTGTTCTAGGAGATCATAGGTGTGCTACATTAGTGCATCTACATTTGGTCATTTTGAATAAAAATGCCAGAATGCGGGTTAATTTGCTAATTCAAGTCACTGTGAGAATTACAGGTTTCAGGGGTTTTTAATGTTTAATTTTCAGTCGATTAGGTCCTGGAGAGAGGGGCAATGAATTGGCTCTACTTTTGTGCTATATATTGAAGCCAGGAGGGTTCATAAAAATATAATAATCTGCTGACCTTTTTCATAATACCATTCTTGTATAGCAGCTGTTCTGTTTGGTTGTATTTCTTTTAAAGTAATACATGTGCTGAATTTCAAATGAAGGAGAAAAGTCTCATCATTATTGTTAAAATATCTAAGTTACTTCACTGAGCATTACTGTATTTTTTTAGTATTTGCTGTGAAGTACTTGCTATTTCATACTTTCTATATGTCATATGTACTTTAATTGCTAGGGCGCTAAAGATGGAACCCAATTTTTTTTTTTTTTTTTTTTTGCATCTTACCTATGCATAATTGACAGAATATATTGGCATAAGAATCCAGGATATGATAAGGAGCAGCTTGTATTATCCTGCAGTTGGGAGCTTCAAGGAGATGATTTTACCTGAGAACATTATCAGAGAGCCTGCCTGAACATACTTACTTAGTTGTAGGGAGAGTTTTTTTGCAGAGAGGGAAGGTTCCTGTGAAGGGAATTCAGTTTTTAAAGTAGCTCTAGAAATCGGAATTTAACTAGTTGTCATTTCAACTGCTGAGTGTTAGATTTCACTGTAAGAATGAGGATGTGCTTAATAGCTGTCGCCTAAATGTGATTCACGGAGTCCTTCACGGGCAGATACACTTTTTCGGGATAATCTGAAGTATGGCTTGTGCAAGACTCATGTAACTTCCTGACCCATACTTTGAAAATAATAATACACCTTAAGTCCTCAAACCTAAAAGACTGGCAGCATATGTAATTGGTTTAAAGCAGTTATGTCATTCTTTGGCGTTTTCCATATAAGGCTGTTTCTAGAAGCCTAACTGATCTTCTGTCTTAGAAGAGCCTTTACCTGAGCTTCTGTCAAAGCCCTTTACCTAGAAATCTGTGCTGAGACATTCTTTGCAGCTCTGTAACTATGAAAAATGCCTTATTCTGCATAGGTTGTGTTTGAAAAATATATGAAAGTACTGCAAAATGAAAGACTCCAAAAATCGGTTTTCCTATTGTATATCTATCTGTCTTTGTCCTGACTATTCTGTTCATCTGAGAGAAGCACCCTTGTTACCTTTCTAATGCAGCAGCAGAAAAAAAAAGCCTTACATGTTTTTATTATCACAGGGTATGTTCTCTCTCATTCTCTGTGAAGACGCAGTTGTACTTAAGGGAACAAAAGTCTGTGGCCTTTGACAAAGGACACACAGGGCTTTTTCTCAGTTCCTAGTGACAGCATTCAGTTCTGATTCTTGAAAGTTGTGCATTTTCTGTGCTTTAGAGCTGCTCTGAACATAATAAAAACCCCACAGAATTGTTTTATTATCTTTTATTATCTCTTCTATTCTTACGCTCTGCGTTTAGAAAAACTTAGGAGGCCTGGAAAGATTTTTATTATTTCTTGGTCAAATTATTTCAAGTTTCATTTCTTCCCTTTTCCCCCTTTTACTTCCAGAGTGGGGATGCAAGAAATTGCTGGTGTGCACTTGTCAAATTCAGTGCAGTTCTTTAGTCCAACATGTGCTTCTGCTGGTTCAGAGGAGACTGTCGAACCTTACACCACTGAGAAGCTCAGTCGTATTCCTGGAGGCTATGTACCTCTGACAGAGCCCTGTCAGGTAATGACAGTGGATTTCAACAATCTGCAGGTAATGATTCTTTTTCTGTGTCCTTTATAAATAATCTATTTATGAATAATGTCAGCCCCATATCTTATGTAGTTTCCAGATTCAGTTTCAGAACAGTTTGCAAGAGCAAAGTTGACAGCTCTGCAGTGAAGTCCTCTGCTGATTTTGGTATTTATCTGGTCATGTGGTGATGTGAGTCACCAGATGATGGTCTCTGAGGTTTTGAAGGTGGAGTTTTTTGTTTGTTCATCATAGTTTAGTTCCCTAAAGTAGCTCACCATAGGATCAAACAACTGCCAGCCTTGCTACAGAGAGGGGAAGGAAGGATGCAATAGACCCATCTTAATGATCTATGCAGTTGTGAAGCTGACTTAATTTATTCCTCTACGGTATTCAAGAAACTCTTGAAGACAGAAAAGTAAGGATGACTTTTACATCTGCCATAAAAATGTTTGCAAGCGTAGATGGATAAATGTACAAGAGATGGGAGATGAAGAAATTATGCTGTTCAACCAGCTTGATTCTACCCTTCAGCTTCTTTGATATCTTACAGTATTTCTGTCACATGGCATTTTAAAATATGGTGGCATTATTTTGTGTATTTTGCACAAAATATATCCGTATGGGTGTACTGAATAGGCTTGAACTGTAAGGCATGTACCTCAGCCACTTTCAGCTGAGCATGCAAAAGTAAGATACATTGATCTGTGGTGTGTTTCTTTCTCGTTGACCTGTGGGGAGGAGTTAGCATTGAGTCACAGCTTAAAATAGATTCTGTTCTATAAATTAAATTATTCTTGGCTTCTGCTTGACCAGGAATTGCAGTCTTTCTGAATCAATAGCTTTTCCTAGTTGGCTTGTCTGACATCCTGAGATTAAAAATGGAATAAGACAAGGCTCTTCAGTACACTACTGGGAGCAATCTCTCTGTGACCTAATGTTTCTTCTGCTTCTAGCATCAATAAGAAACTATTACTGTTGTATGAAATGCCTACTCCTAAGCATCTGCAGGCTGGCAGACAACTAAAGGTAATTTTAAAGACTAAAGAATGGTGTTACTTTTCAAACCAACTTTCAGAAATGCTATTTTGAAGTTTCAGTTAGACTGATGGAGTGTTCCTGTCATGAAATGGCAAGATATCAGTAAAGGGAAGAAATGCAGTTAATTTATTTGGAGTCATTGGTTACCGTTTGTTGTGACTTTGTCAGTGGGCAAATACGGCAGTTTGAAACTGTCATGGGTTCAGGAGCAGCAGTCGTCTTTCCCCTTTAAGTAGTAGCTGGTGAGCACTGTGTTTTGGATTTTTCAGCTTGGGAACAGTGCTGATAGCGCCAGTGTTTATAGTTATGGCTTGGAGTGTTTAGGCTGGCCAAGGACTTTCTGAGTTTCATGCTCTGCCAGGGAGG
>JASSUY010036793.1:0-10995 GCA_032466535.1 Forpus xanthops | reverse complement strand
GTTTAGATTGGATCTGAGGAAGAAATTCTTTACTGTAAGGGTGGTGAGGCACTGGAATGGGTTGCCCAGGGAAATTGCGAATGCTCCACCGCTGGTGGTGTTCAAGGCCAGGCTGGACACAGCCTTGGATGACAGTTTAGTGTGAGGTGTCCCTGCCAATGGCAGGAGGGTTGAAACTAGAGGGTCCTTTCCAACCCTAACTATTCTATGATTCTATGACTTAACTATAAAGCTTCTAAGCAACCTACCTTCTCGTATTTGTAGATTAAGTTTTCAGCTTGTGCTAATCCAAGCGCAGCCTGAGTCATTCGTCTTGTATGAATGCTTTGCCTCACTGCTCCAGCCAGGAACGGGGAGAGAAGCTGCACTGACCAGCTGTTAGGCACCATCTGCAAAACTAGACTTGCATCAAATTCAGCAGCGTGGTTATTCAAGAGGTCCACAGCAGCCATGACTAGTGCACAATCCGAAGTGCCTGGATTTAGATACGCTGACAGCAACATATGGAAAAGCCTACGTCTGTACTGCATGTCTCTGTTCTCAGAGTTCCATATACAGTATTCTTCAGCAGCATGGTAGTCCTTTAACTCATGGACAAGGATATGCAAAGCCTTCTCATGTTCTTCTAGTTTTCCATATAAAATTGCACTTTCCATGTGAAGATCTGTGCCCTGGATTTTGTCTGTTAAATGAGAAACAAGACAATATTTACTCAGTGGAGTAGACAACTACTACCTCTCACAGTCAATGCAAACAAGCCCACAGACAAAACTGTTATTTTTGCAGGGGTACTGGCAGCTAAAGAGAATAGATTTTTATAAGCACAAGAATGCCCAGATGTATGGAAACATCCCCCACAAAACAGCAACACAGAATATGGGAAAAAGAGAAAATAACAGTTGTAAAGAGCTAAATAACAGTTGTAAAACCAATGACACACACATCTTTTAAACTCTAGCATGTCAGTCTTGCACATTTCTGCACACACTGCTATCATGTATGATAAACTAAGATGAAGCCTCAAACTTTTTAACCTCTGCTTCTCACATTATAAAAAGTAACAAAATAGTTTGAAGTCCACAGAAGGCAAAGGTTAAGTAGTAGTACCTTGCTTTAAGAAAAGGACACAACAAACCCTGAATCCAGTGTGACAGTTCACAGGTGAAGCGTCAGCAACAGGGAGGGCGAATAGCAAGTTCACCTGGCATTTCAAAATAAATTAGAAAATCCCCCACTTACAGTAAAGGTGACAGAGATTTGGCCTAGGCCTCTATAAAATACAATGTTTTTCTTCCCAAAATATTTCGGTTATCAAGGAGGAACAAAGTAGTGTACACTGATCTCATCTTCGTGTAAGATAAGAACTATCATGTAAGAAATCCTGTGTTTTGGAGTACCTGGATTTCAAGAGTATAACCATGTTGTAAATCTTGCCTTTAAAAACCTAGTTAAAAATTAAAAGATGAAAAACAGCAAGAGTTTCAATGATGCTGTTATACTGGTACATTATCTGTCACAATGTTTTGCTGACTGGAACAGCAAGGGAATATTAAACATTTGTAAATTATTTCTGTTGCTACTCAGCTACTTTTATTTCCACATCCACTAATTTTTTCCATGAAATTTCAGATCCTTCAGTACAATAACAAGTCATTTCTCTTTCATCCACTGTTGCAGTGGATGCAAACACTGTTTTCTTTCAACACTGTTGCAGTGGATGAAACATTAAAAATTAGGCATTATAAGCACTGGCCAAGGAAAAAAAAATAGTTCAAATGTTTCTGGCCTTATACCAACAGTAAAGCATATGTTGCATTTTTGACTCAAGAAGATGCTCGTGTTTTTGTCTGGCATGAACCCCAGCTTCTGGGGTGAGAGTGGGTTATCGACAACAAACAAGTCCTTGGTAATCAGATTCCTCAAAGCTTTGTTTCAGTTCACTGAGACAGGCCACTTGACTAAATTTATAAGTCCTCCATTTGCAAAAGACTGTCACAAGTTACATGGTTATCATGGAAAAGAAACTGACTATAAATTAAGAAAATTGCATAAAGATATTTTTTCTAGCTAGTTATGGTATTCTGTCTTTGGTGCTGTGACAAACATGCCATTGTACCTCATGAACTATGGGAGATCAAAGATAACACTAACAGATACACTTTCAGAATTAGCTTGTGTCTGCTAGAAACAGAGCTGGTAAAAGCCTATCAACCCAGTACACTTAGATACCCCAGATCTTTTAGCTTTCTATCCTTATGAGGACTTAAGTTTCCTGCTAGAACTGACACAGAGCATTTACAATAGACAACATGCATCTTACCCAAAATAAAGTGAATTCTATAAAGATCAGATTTCTGAAGAAGACTGCGTAGTTTAAGCAGCAGTTCAGTTGCTTCTGTACAATTATCTGTGGTCACAGATTTTAGCTGAAGTATTGCCTCCAAGTACAAGACAGCTAGATGAGTATGGTACTTTTCCTTCTACAGATGAAAAGAACAGTTAGCTTAGTTTAAAAAGACAATCCCTTCTCTCCACCAGTAACAGTGACGAATATTCACATAATTATATAGAAAAAATATTTTAAATTATTTAATTTGAGTTACTCAAAGTCTTTTGTTCATGCACACAGACAACTTACTCAGCCTAGCTTTACAAGATACACAATACCTATAGTATGGGATTCTCTATTTCACTAATACAACTATTTTCAAAATGTACGTATAAAACACCTTATTCCTAACCCCCTCTTCACCTTCAAAAAACAAGCTCTATAAGTAGCTTTCCTTGTCCAAAAAATCATTTCCTTTCTGAAGTTCACCTAATGAAAGCAATTACAGTAAAGCAGATCTCTCTCCTCTGAATACAAGTATGACCTCCACTGCATCTTCACCTCCTTTTGTTTCCCTTGTAAAATGCGTAACTTTGATCTAATTAATCCTTCCTCATATTCAGGTATGTTCTTTGCCCTTTTCAATTTCTGCTATAATTACTGAAAAAGCCAGCAGAGGTAGACAAACACTCTGAAGGTACAGTGATTTTTGCACTTCCCAATATTCATCAAAACAAGTTATGATTTGACTGTTTGAAACGTTCTCACTAAAGGATTCATAATAAAACCAAGCCTTTCTAAAGACTAAATAGATTTATAACCCAGCCTTTACTATCAGGCAAATTTAATTACAAATTATTTTTGTTACAAATATTTTACAAGAAACCAATATGCTTGACTCAAAAAGTTTGGATTAAAAATATTAATGACAAGGGAAAATAGTACATTCATCCACCATGTCACAAACCTTGACATATTTGCAATAGCAACAGAAGGGAACCATTGATCTATCATGTGTATTTAAAAAATGTAAATTAGTGAACTGGTCATCAGTTCTTCTGAGTTCTTTTAATGTCAATTTCCTTGCTTTATTTGCAGTAACTTCCCCTGTGTTTAAAATGTCTCAAAGGTAAGCACCAAAATGTTTGGCTGCTTTTGTATAGTAAAATACATTGTCACTTATGACTTGTGAACACATCTTTTGACATTCAAAATCTAGAGTGGTTTGGAATTCTACAACGAGAGGCGCACGGTTTAATTCTATCACTGATTGCTTAAACTTCTCCAGAAGGAGAGAATAAAACATACCTAGTAGTAAACGACTGAATTAGCAAGTTCAGTGTATTGCTGCCATAAGTGCAATAGGATTAGCAGTTGCTCAATCATTTTTCCATGATCTTACCAGATAGAGGTTTGAGCCTCATTGGTGAAACAGAGAAGTATGCAATAATCAGATATTAAAAAATAAAACCCAAATCCAAACCTCTTAGGGGAAGTAAGCAACTGTATTACAATCATGAAAGATAAAATGTTAAAAATAATGCAGATAATCTGCTTCTCATCTACTTCTAACTTAAAGCCAATCCTACCCTACTCTGAGTACATCCCAAAACCCTCAAATTATGCTTATAGACATATGTTTGGAAACTATGGCTTTTTTAAGGAATTGTTCATCACAGTCTGCATTCTGAATCTTACGCCTACTTTAAGTATCCTTACAGGACTCACCTCTATTTTCCTCTCCAATACTAGATATTCAAGATATTTAACACGTGCTTTAGGATATTTGTTAAGGCAACTGATGATATCATCTGGATTAATACTGTTTTTCTCCTGTTCTTCCAAAGGCCTTTTAGTGAAAATCTGTACACCAACCTAGAAAGAATTGCAATTAGTAGCAACCATTTTGTTACATTTTTTTTAAATACTTATTTAATTGCACTAACAGATTAGTTAGCACATTATTCAGGAAGATAAACACCACAAACCCCTGCCCAACACAATACCACAATGATTACACTCAGTAGGAGCTTATCACCATCTTACTCACTCCTATCTCCATTGCCCCAATTTGTAGTCCATATATTACCCAGCCTATAAACCTTGAGTAGGGCACAAAAAGTACTGAACAGATCTGCATAACAGCAGAAAGAGAAACTTTGGCCTTTGCAGCAAGAAAGTGCAAGTTGGAGACCAGAACGCTTATAGCCTTATTAAATGTGATGATACATACAGAGCAAGAGACTTCTATTATGAATAACCCAAAAGTTCAGAAAACTGTCACTGCATGTAATAACTGAGCTTTAAATTAAAACAAATCAGGCTGTGACAAGTTCCAACTGCACAGGCTGTCTGATACAGCAACAGACATCTCATTTAACAGCATACCACATTAATGGACGCTACAAATTAACTTTTTTAATTCTGGTGGATTAAATTAACTCTTGTAGCAATGACATCTCATTCATGTTGAATGACGGCTATTTATACCATACGCCAATGTAGAGACATGATCTGTCCCAGGAATCCCTTAAAAAAAGGAAACAGCAGCAACAGTTAACCTATTCAGTAATTTTCTTTCCCCATCCACCATAATATTTTTTTTAAGAACTGAAAATTATTTTGCCTAATATGAAAAAAAAGAAGACATAGAATCATAGAACAGTGAGGGTTGGAAAGGACCTTATAAGATCATCTAGTTCCAGCCCCCCTGCCATGGGCAGGGACACCTCCCACTAAACCATGTCATCCAAGGCTTTGCCCAACCTGGCCTTGAACACTGACAGGGATGGGGCATTCACAACTTCCTTGGGTAGCCCATTCCAGTGCCTCACCACCCTTACAGTAAAGAATTTCTTCCTTATATCCAATTTAAACTTCCCTTGTTTAAGTTTTAACCCATTACTCCTTGTCCCTAATGAAGAGTTCATCCCCAGCAACTTTGTACATCCCCTTCAGATACTGGAAGGCTGCTATGAGGTCTCCAAGCAGCCTTCTCTTCTCCAGGCTGAACAGACCCAGCTTTCTCATCCTATCTTAATATGGGAGGTGCTCCAGTCCCCTGATCATCCTCGTGGCCCTCCTCTGGACTTGTTCCAACAGTTCCATGTCCTTTTTACACTGAGGACACCAGAACCACACACAATACTCCAAGTGAGGTCTCACAACAGCAGAGTAGAGGCATGTTTATCTTTCATTGTACAGAATCACCTAAACTTTGTTTTCAAGAAAAAAAGGCAATTATCACTAGCAGTTGTTAACAGAGAGACTTAAAAGAATTGAAAAACCTGGAAGTTTTCTTCTGTTGATCACTATTTAACTGGCATTAAATATTCAACAAAAATGGTCCAAATAGCTATCAAGATGGAACAATGTTACTAAGCACCCAAACAAAACTGCAGAGTAATACTTATGTTCTGTGATAAGTATACTAATTACAAACCTCTTCATTTTTCTGTAAAACCCATTCAAAGTATTTCCACACTAGATCTTGGTCTGAGCAGAATGTAAGGAAGTCTACTATATATTCATAGAGATCTGAACGTGTAGAGTCTTCAATGTCTCCATCAACTATTTTCACCCACAACTGCAACAAAAACACACACAGATTAAAGTGCTTAAAACATATACGAGTTCTTCTAACTCATAATTTATGTAAGCTACTACGAGACTTAGCATTACCTACTAGTACCTGTGGAATTAGAAAGAGCTCCTAGGAACATCAATTGTAAGGGTCCTCACTGGTCACTAAACATATGCCATCACAGGCTTCTTTTGCACCTGCCATATTCAACTAATTCAGACCCTGTATCACGTATGCTCTCATTCTAAATGACTGACCAAATACTTTGTGGAGGTACACTAATCACAAAGAAATCTTTTGGTAAAAGTTATTTTCTCTACTGTGTGGCATACTTCTCATGTATTCTGTGCGTGCAAGATTAAAAGCAAATGACACAAGCAATCCTGAAGAAAACCTGGTATTCTGCTTTCCTTTCATTTTGACTCAAATGCCTTGTGAGACTGTTTTTGTATACATTGTAATTGGAATTAAAAGGTGCCACATCTTGCGGACCAGTTCATCAATAAACCTGGTTCCTTGAAACAAAGAAAAATATATTGCACATCATGAAGATTCTTACTAGTCTTCTGCTCAGGAAATTACTATTTACATAACTGACTTGAGTGCATTTGAAATGTTACTGTGATTAATGTACTCCAATAGCCACACAGTAAGGCAAACTACTTAAGGTATTGGATATGGTCTGAAACATTCACACTATTTATTGATCAAGAATACACACATTTTACTAGATGAAGTTTTGCATACATGAATAACAAAAACGTTTAGTCTGCAGCTTACAGACCACTGCTAGTCTCAGTGACACCAGAACGGGGTGTCCTGAAAAGGATTAATAACCCTTCTGAAACCCACAGATTTTTCAGAATGTGTTCACTCTCCACCATCAAATAAGGAAACTGCCGCCAGTGTTTGCCATAAGATTACAATACTGCTTTGCTGTGTGCATACAGGCTAATAGCACAGGATATGTTGCTCAAGTCCCTCAAACACCTTTTTACGTGATCTTTTGATTATTTTAGCACTTCTGTCAGTCTTTTAAGAGTACAGATATATGCTGTGGTATGCAGTTTTTCTTTAACAAAAGCATACAAGCATCTAAATAGCTGTCACCTTCATTAGGATCTTCAGGTTTTTCACATCTAGTATATTAAATTATTCAAGGAAGTCTTAGCATAAATTTCTCATATATGCACATCACTACCTTTCAAACAGATAAATTAGCACCTCAGATTTTTATCACCTCAGAGGTAAACTGTCAGTTTGGAATTGTTTTTACAGATGAGACTAAAAGCTTTATTCTAACCTGGAGTGCTGCAGCATCCTGACCATTGTAGTGATACAGGAGACCAAGTGCAAAATACCTGTATATAAAGAAAAAAAGATATTAAAAGCACTAGATCTTTCCTATCAACTTCATTATGACTTGAGTAGCACAGAATACAACAAATATTTGCTTGCAGTGACATATACACAGCCATGTCTACACCTTAGCAAGTGTCTGTGGGCTCTTTTTCAGAATCAAAGGACAGAAGTTCTGTCCTGGAAATGTGACCTTGCCTTCTCCTGTCTCTAAAGCACTTTCTAGTTAATAGTTCCAAATTAAAATATCAAATTAGAGAAGGTTTCCATGCCATTCTTTAAATTTCATATACAGACTTAACACACAGTTCCAAATAAAAAATGTTCCTCCAATAATTAAGTTAATAAGGTGTCATTAAATTTTTATGATGCTTTTACTTAAAAGAGTTTTACTAACAGAAACATTGCTTCTTCACTGCAGCATGAAATCAAGTAAGGCAAGGAAGAGCTTTGTACAGTGCTATTACAGAGAGATAATGTGTACTGTAATAAAAAAACAGCTGAAGATCTGTAACAGCTGTTTTCATGGAACAATGCTCTACCCTTCACATTTCCAGAAGTTTGCCATGCAAGCAATAAGTACCAACAGAATTTAACAAAACATCTGAAATAAATGAAACTACCTTAAATCTAACCACAATTAAAGACTCTGCCTCACCACTGTAGTTGCTACTACTGCACCACAGTTCAAAAGATTAAAGAAACTTTAATTAAATCAAAGACAGAGAAACTACCTATGACTGGAGCTTGTATTTCACAAATTTACTATCTAGTCTTTCCTGCTTAATGACAGTCAATCTTCCACCTGCTGGCATTTCCAATTTGAAGTCATGTGCAGTCATCTTAAGCAACTTCCTTCTGGTGAAGCAGTGGGAGCAGAGAGAGTATGGCATTCAAAAGTTCTCCTTCCCTGAATAAGCAACTGCAATTTTAAAGCTGCTAGCTGGTTAACAGCTTCCACCTAAGGTAATGCACAATTAAAGGCATCATTTAAATCTGTTCGAGTAGCACTACCACATCAATTCAACTCTTAAATCATCCCAAGGGCAAACAAATGTTTTTTCCCCCAAAAAAATTTGTAACAGTCCTTTATGTTTGTGTTGGCCACAGAAACTTTCAGGGTGAACTTTGTATTTATCAGTATAAGACAGAATGCATTTCCTTTACCTCACACTGTCAATTTATACCTTTTCACCAACATTTTAAATGCCGGTTGATCAGACCAAGTTGATCTTTTGGACCTGAGAGCACAGAAATTACAAGGAGCTCTAGAAGTCAACTGCATTTAAGATAGTATTCCCTGCGGTGTCAAAGGTGCAATACTCAAAAAAAAAATCCACTCACTTTTTGTGTTTTTCCAGCCAGGCAGCACTATCTGTTAAAAGACAGAAGTTCTCTGAAACTAGCAGATCCAGCAGGCTTTCATGATTTGCCTCTGCATACAGCTTGAGTAAAGCTGTGTCAATATCTTCCTTGTAGCCATTTGCCACCTCAGTGCTGCGGACTTCATTCAAATAACTCATGAGGAACCGTTTGCATTTTGTCATCTTCTCCTGGTCCCCTTGCGTCAGCTGGTTTAGGTCCGCATACTCATGCAGAGGAGGATGAGACCGTATAAATGAAGAGGAAGTAGGCAACAGGAAGGGGTAGAGAGAGATCAGCTCCCGGACATCAAGGTGGCCGCTTCTGCAATTACAGTGTCAAACTAGATGAAGCAAAAAAGAAAGAAAAAGTATACATAGGCACAAAAAAATAACATACTGGGAATATGTGCTCACAATATGCTTAGAGTCAGGACACTAACAGGCTGTCAGTTTCTAAAGTTAGTGCATTCTATGCTGGAGAAAATATATTCAGAACAAATTTGGATTTTTTTTTTTTCTATTTGTATGCAAACTTGTTTATTATTGTTTCTCCTTCACTAGACACTGAAAGCCCTGAGAATTAGGAGATGGGCTAGTGTTTTGCTTTTGGCATCCCGCAGCTGTTCTGCGGTGTACACAAAAAATCAGCTGAATAGCCTTAGTGCAGCTCCTACAACTGTCCTAGACTTCATTCAAACACTATGGGAGCTAGTCTTCTGATGGAGGCAAGAAAAAAAACAGAGTGAACTCTTTCAAGCAAGCCACAGAGACTGTGCAAGTGTAATTCTGTAGAAAATAGTAGCTTCCTGTAGAAAATTAAAGCTTTCAGAACACCTTTTTGCATAATGAAAACCTTTTTCCCAACCCTTAAGTGTACCAAATTCTTTTGTCTCACTTCTTAAGGAGGCTCTGAAAATGAACCATGGGTACTTATTATGCATCCACCCAACCAGTAAGTAGTAGCCTCTGTACAGGCATAGGTCTTGGGTGTCCATCTATGTCAGATACTACGGAACGGTTTTTCCACTTGATGTGAAGAGGATCTATACTTTATTCAGGAGAAAACTGAAACAGGTATGCTACATGAAACATTTTTCTTTCAGCTTAGATAAAAGAAATTTCTCAAGCATTTGAAGGATGCATGCTGTGGCAGAAGAGTAAAATAAGATTTTTCCACATATGGCAAAACTGCCCAATTTTCACAGCTAGAACAACTCCTCTTCCCAGGCCTTGCTTTAGAAGAACAGCAAGAAATCAGGATTTGTATTTTATTTCACTGTCACAGTCATTATTTAGAATTCATCTTTAAAGATGAGTATTCCTGAAATACAGGAGATATTGTGTGAAAAAAAATCAAAATGAACTGACAGTTTTCTGGTTGGTTACTAACTTGTTGCAAATATAACTTAAAAAAAAAAATCAGTTTTTATCTATCCTGTAATCAACAGCCTCAACATGATTTTCCCTTAATTGGAAAGAAGTCAAAAAAACCCCTAAATTATAACCATGGAAGCAGATGAAGCAGACTTTTGCAAGCAATAAAGTATGAATGATCTTCACATGAAGATTCATCCCTTCCCTGCTGTTGTAAACTAACTAAAGCAGTGGGACATGCCCAGAGTTGTTCACTTCTTGCCAGAGACACAGTTCCAAAAGCACCCAGGAAATGTCAACTAGTAGGAAGCACTGCAATGGCAATACTTGTAACTTTCTTAAAAATAAATAAATACTGTTCTTTGGTTACAAAAAATCAACATTAACAGAATTAAATTCTGGGAGACAGCACAGCAAGTTTTAAAGCAGCAAGTATCCTGTTCCAGCACCTAGTGACTGCAAAGCATGGGGACAGCAACAAAGGCAACAGAGGACCATCACAGAGAAGTTCTGAAAGTGGGAAGCCTTCCTGTCAGAACAGGTTTAAATAGTAAGCTTTTTAGGTTCCTACAGAGAGCTCCTACTGCCTAAAAACCACCTGTACAGTAGAAAGACAACCCTCTAACCAAGAGTAAAGTGCTCATGGCTACTTATGACAGAACTCCAAAGTAGATGAGGACTTTTTTTTTCTTGTTTTAGGAGGAAGAATAATCAAGAAGTAGCAAGTTCTGTTAGTGGCGTGACCTGATGGTTCAAAGAGCATTTGGGATTTTGATATGAACTCGTTACAGTAATCTAACTACAGCTTTGGCTAGTTAGAATCATAGAATAGTTAGGATTGGAAAGGACCTTAAGATCATCTAGTTCCAACCCCTCTGCCATGGGCAGGGGCACCTCACACTAAACCACGTCACCCAAGGCTATGTCCAACCCGGCCTTGAACACCACCAGCAATGGAGCATTCACAACTTCCCTGGGCAACCCAT
>JASSUY010036792.1:0-26706 GCA_032466535.1 Forpus xanthops | reverse complement strand
TCATTATTATTATTGGTGGTAGCAGTAGTGGTTTGTGTTATACCTTAGTTACTAAACTGTTCTTATTTCAACCTGTGAGAACTGCATTATTTTGATTCTCCTCCCCATCGCCCCCAGGACTCAGGAAGAAAATGGGGGAGTGAGTGAGAGAACCATTTGAGGGCCTCAAACCACAACATCCTGGAATGAGGGAATAAAGAGAGTGAATTATAGTATGCAGTGCAGGAGAAAGTCATCTAAAGACAGATCAGGATACAGGAAAATGTTGCACTTTTTTCTCTTTACTTGCCTGTAAATATCTTATTTCCTGTTGACACCAATAAAGAGCTTCTCACTGGAAGCGTGCATGTGAACCACTTGAGGACTTTTGACACCACCAGCTGGAATTGTAGCTGACCTCTATTTCATGCCCATCATTGGCAGCTCTGAATTGCAAGTAAAACAGAAGCACAAATATTTAATGAAATGTCTAAAGCAGCAGAAATAAAGAGGAGAGGCAGCCACAGAGTTGAAGGGAGAAGGAGATAAGGCATTTGTCTCCTGCCTAGAAAAAATGTAGTTTACAGAGAAGATGAAATTTGGTTTTCTAATTAGAAGCTTGTTAGTTTTGAATTCTATGCAGCCGTATGTAAAAGAAATCACAGGAGAGATAGTATATAAGCCTATGTTAGTGCTCAGCAGCAACTGCAATAGACAGGCAGTGACCAAAGGTCCAATTGTTCAAACTTCCTTTGCTTTAAGGACTGAAAGCAAAAAAAGTAAGCATTAAAGAAAAAAGTAGCAAAACCAGAAGTAAATATTTTAACCAGTCACATGCCAGGAATACACCCGGTCTTACGGACTTAAACAATAACTGGTCTGAATATGCATATAAGTGACTTTTAATGTGGTTTCCCATTTTGAAATCCTCCTCCACAAAAAATCTAAACAGCAAATACAATAGCTTAAAGACCGTTACCTACTTCATCTGATGCCAGAATACTGATGTTCTGGCAGAACCCCAAAACATGATAAGATTATAATGCTACTCCTGAGTATAGAAATACCTGGATTATGCCCTTGGAAAACTTGCTTTTTGGTAAAGGCTGCAATAGCCACTTAACAAAAGCCAAAATCAGTAAGAGTCTTGCTTGACACGGCCATTATGGGTAACAAATCCAACTTGGAATGGACACACTTTTGAAAAATGTGCATGGATCACAAAGGAAAGCAGAGGAGTGAAATGAAAGAAAGAAAGGATAAAATTAACCACCACATAAAAAGGGAAAGTCATTGTTATACCCTATTCTTATCCTAAACCTTAAAGAGCTGTGGCAGAGTTCTAAGATTTTACATAAGAGGCTATGACTAGAGAAATTAAGAAAAGAAAACCTTTGGTTGTTAATTTTTTCATGTAGTACTTTTCTTGTTTCTATTTCACCTAAGAGCATGTTTATAATTTCATGTCAAAATGAATTTTCTAGCTAAAACTTGGTCAGTACTTGTATCTACACTGAAGTTAATGACATTGCCCTTCAAAGTTGACAAGCAGCTTGGTAAACAATTACATGTGACCATAAAGCAAATTAACACTGAACCTTCAGTTATATCTCACTGTCTCGGGGACATAATGCAGCCTCATCAGTCCCCCATGCAAACACTGTCTCAGAAGAGCTGTGGTAGAAAATGGATCTATCAGAGACGGGTAGAAGGAGAAGAATGCAAAGAACTCTGGTTTAGCAGTCAAAATGGGGACCAAAGTCTGGATTCTAGCGCAAATAAATTTAAGAAACAAGACATACATTCGTATTTATGTGAATTATTAATTTCTGGAGCATACTACCATAAACAACAGCTAAATTTATCATGCTAATTCTAAATCAAAGATAACTAGCTCTGTAGGATATATGTTATGACATACCTGAATTTAACAGGCTCAGCATAAGATAAAATGCCATGGCCTCTACTACAAAAGGAAATGCTCAAACATCCCCGTTTGTCCTTAAAAAGTTATGGTTCCATCATAAGAATAATTTCTGAAGCAATAGAATGAAATACGTATATTTTGTACATTGATAAGGGTAAAAGACTCATTTTCCACTTCTTATATGCAAAGTGAGGAGACTTATCCTCTAAACTAACCTTTGAATCAAGATAAATAGCCTTCTTAACGTCCACCCCTTTACCAATGAAGTAAGAATTAGACAGTTAAGAATCTCATAACAAAATTATAAGGTGAATTGCTACAATAACCAGGTTACAATAACTTCATTTAAGGAGAAAGCCTGCCCCCCTTCTAGAATAGATTATGCTATTTTTCTTGATTAACAAGCCAGTAAAAAGAGAGAACCTTTTTTTTTTTTTAATCCCCACAGCTCTGTTTTTATCAAAGGGATTTTTGACAGCAGAGTTAGCTTCTCTCATCTTCATTAAGTTCCAATTTCAAACTCCCCTGAATTTTCTTCACTGTCAAATTTATCCATGTGTGAGGGTTGAAATAGAGCCTCCAAGCCATTTGAATCCACAAATTAGCAGTTCTTTGACCCTAATTAGACAAATCGGCAAGCTAACTCACATATGTTTTTCAAAGCTAACCATGTGGTTCTACATTGGTCCAGAGCTCCTCTACCAGTTTCCAATAGCATTTTTCAGCCTTCATAGGCTCCCCATCAAAAAACAGAGGAGCACCACTGAGAATAAAATAAGACTGCAATAAACAATGAACCATGGGTCTTCTCTGCATTTTCCTGAATATTGATGTGGTCAGAAATTAGGTTGAAAGCAGACAATTTTGGGAGGGAGTGAAGGGAACTGCAGAAGCAGACAAAGAAAATTAACACACCAGCTTGGAAGCTGCTCATGCAGCCATAAAAACACTATCGACAAGACAGATAGATTTGGGGTTCAAAACAGTTTGAAAGAAACTGAGAATGGGAAGGGATTTGTGCCTCCTGTTGTTTGATTCCCCTTGTGTTCAGAAAAACAGGGGGCTTGCATTTTTAATTAGATAGGATTGCATATAAGAAACAACCAACTCATTTACCAGCATGACAGAAACAACCTACAAGACCCAGAGATTTTGACTAATTGCCCATGTCAAACGGAAAAGAGAATAATACAGCTATAAGTTTTAATAATTAGATATAGTAATAAGACAGACATCTCTGAATGTCCTTGGGACCACACCTTCTTTTGGCAATAAAATACTTAGAATGGTTATGTTGAGCATTATGAATGTTTATTAGCATAACAGTATATTCTAGTTCCACAACATGCAGGATGTGTATAATGGTGCTACATGCATTATTCATATTTTGCAAGACCAAAAAAATTCCCTTCTTCATTCTTATGGATTCATAATTTAAGATGAAGAAACAGCCTCTCTTACAACAGAGATGTTTATTCTGCCTGTAGTTAGGTTCATGAGTTCTGCACATACCCAAAACAGATAATGTGTCCTAAAAATTAATCAACATGAAAGATAGTTATCAGTTTTTCTGAGCACCCTGATAATCTCAAGATAAAAGTAACACCAGAGCCCCTTTTCTCATGCAAAATATATCTTAAAAATAACAGAAAAAACATAACATTATATAAAATAGCAGGTTGATAAATTCAGAGTAAGAGCACGAAGCAATGTGTATAGGAGCCAGAAACCTATTATTTCTTACTGTTGTTCTTTGTCTCTGGTAGCTCCAACTTTAGAAACAAGCTAGCTTAAACTATTTTTGGGAGCTTCGAGAACTTAAACAACAAGCACTGGTTGAGGATGAAATTTCAGCCTGGTAGCTGTGACTGCCAGAACACCAGGGTTAATAAAGGAAGTGTTGACAGATCCCTACCTACAACATGCCATGATACCAATCAAAATGTCATGTTTGACCAGCACTCTCTCAAAAATTCCCATCTTTTGACCAGATGAAGGGATGACAATCCCTTTCTTATTAGTTTGAGGATTTTTTTTAATTTTTTGGGGTTTTGGTAGGTTTTTTGCTTGCTTTTTTTTTTTTACAGGGTACTATAAAATAAATTTCAATACAGACAATACTGAAATGCAGTTTTTGTACCACGAGTATTTATCAGTTTATATTTCTCTTAAACACTATAAACAGTAAACATTTTTGTTATCTATACTGATTTATAGCTTATAAATTCAGGTGCTGATTAAGCATACAATTGAAGAAGTTATAAAGAAACTGTCCAAGGCACATAGCTGAAAGAAATATTAAGCAACAAAGTGAGAAATGTTGAAATATTTAATTCTGACATTTTAAGACACAATATTTGAATTTTTATCTTAAAAAAAAAAGATGTAGAAAGTAAAAAATTAAAACATATTTAATTTTGGTGAGGAAATATAAATTAAAAAAATACTGTATAGCCCAAATCAATTCATTTGGAAAACCACACCAACAATAAGAGGATTAGTGGCAGATTTCAGGTATTGAAAGAGAAGTATGAGAAAAAGAACATGAATATAGTGAACCTAGTTCACTATAGCATAATAACATAGATATTAACATGTTAATAACATGGTATTAACATGTAAGGCCTGATGATCTGAGGTCAAGGACTTTCCTGAGCTAGATGTTGTAAAAATAAACAAAGGTGTTTCACAGATATCCCAAAACTGTGAAATTGTTTAACCTGTTTTTAAATCCCTTCCCACTTTTGACCTAACAATTTCTATCATTAACATCTTATAAAATCTCATTTATAACAATTTTGGAATATATTTAATTATCTATTAATTTATCCATTAAGTATACTTGAGGGAACTGGCAATCCAGGTACCCTACAGAGTAACAGTTTTAAGCAGCCAAAGTATTCTTAGTGCAATTTTAATACATAAAGCCATGTACATCATTCCCTAGAGCTGGTCAATCTTAACTGCTGCACTCTGGCATAGTGAGGCTGCACTATACAATAATCTGCACAATTGTTTCTTCCAGGAGCTACAAATCAGATGCCAGTTTAAAACCTCTGTGCACAAAAAGTCCTGAAATTGCACGTAACGTTTTCTAATTTATACATCCCCCTCCAGACTTCAAAAATTTACTTTTTAAGCGTTCACTTTGACAAGTATTTTGATGTGTAAATCATACCCATAAATTATGTCTAAAACCGCTCTGCTGTCTGACAACAAGCAGAGAGCAAGGATGCCACTTATGTAGAAAAGTGATGAAAATCAACACAAAAGATGACCTTGTCTGTCCTTGCATGCAGCACAGGCATGCTCAGAGATTACTTCCCTGCATGATGCAAAGTAAATATATTTGCCCTGGCTTAACCGAGGCAGAGGATCTCCATGTCCAGCTGAGACCATCTCCAATTCCTGCTCTGTCCTGGGCTTGCTTTTGACAGGCCTCTTCATGTCCCATTTCTAAAAGATGCCTTTAAATCATTCTATTATTTTATTTTCATTAAAAAGGGTTCACAGCTTGTATCTATTTGCACAACATTACCATTATGCCCATTAAATATCAAGCCTAAGTCAGAGAAGAATCTTTGAATCATTTGCATTACAATAGCTAGAATACATCTACCCCATACTTTTATTTTATTTCATGGTTTAGAGCACAGCAGTGGCATTTTTCCAAGCTCAAATCCAATTAGTCTTTTCATTATAAGAAAGCAATGCATAACAAAAACCTAATTTATTGGTTTTGTTGACTTAATCTGGATGTTAGTAAAATTGCTTATTTGATCATTTATTTAGGAATGAACATTGTGTCACAGTTTTACTGATCACACAATTTGATTTTATTTTTATCTGTTGTTAGTGACTACAAACAGTGGAACAAAAAAATGTATTTTCTACATCCGGTTAAAAGCTGAAAAACTTAATTTCCCACCTGAGCCAACAAACTAGCCACAGCAAGCAGTAGGCTTGTGTGTGTTGGTGAAAAATAAGCATGTGCTTAAATAAAGATATTAAAACTTCATCATCTAGAATACATCAAGTACTGGCTGCATCTGAAAGAAAAAAAAAAGCCAAATTCCTGAACTGCAATAGGAATTTCAACAGAGAATGATGGCAGAGCTGTCCAAGCACTCAATACAGCACTTCTGATCATCATACAAAAATAGCCCAGATCCCGCAACTGGGCTTTAATGGGTATGACATGACTGGTACTGCATAAGAAAACAATTTTTCTGCATGTATTTATTTTCTTCTGGCTCATAAGCATCTATAAGAAGTCAAGAAGTTTTTTCTTATTTTTTCCTGAAATTAATTTTGTTGCACAGGAGATCTTCTTTAACTGCTAAGACCAACTATTTACCCAGTTCTTCAGGACAAGGAAAAAGTGCAGTCTGCAGTTTCAATCAAAATTATTGAGCACAGAATAAGTTATTTCACCTTAGATAAGCAATAAAGTTATACAGGTTTTCCAGCTCAATATCTAAGGAGTAACACAAATTGCCCTCGCTCTCAAGAAAGCCGAGTGTTATGTTTGAGATCTTTTTAAATGAGGAGCAAAGTACTGTTAGCAAAAAATTCTACAGGAGCAGCGTATGTTTTCAGTTTAATAGTATTTCACTTGCTTTAAAAAATTATTCCTTCAAAAGACAAAACATCTTTCTGGAAATCTCTCTCTCCTGTGAGCCATAACACATAATATGCTTGCAAAGAAATCAGGACCCATAATCTGTCCATAAAACCCCACAAAGAGCAAAATTCTTTTTGCACCAGCATCATCTGCAGTGTTAAAGAATAGTTTGTTTGTCACATATGCTTTAAGTATGAAGTCATTCAAATGAAATGGAAGACAGACTGGTGTAGCTCATTCATTAATTCTCACAGCAGTTGGTGCCCTGTTGGCATTTCAAATTAACATAAGGAAAAGTTCAAGAGATTAAGCTTCATTTCGAATCATGTCTACTACGATTTTCAAGAAATGTTACAAATAGATTAAATTGCATTAGTAAAAGCTAATTGCAGAGCAAAAGAGAAGAATATTAAATGCTAAGTACCAAACTAATTTCATAGTAATGTAATTTTACGGCTGAATCATCCCCTACATGAAAGATTGCACTCAAGTTGCTGCAGTGGTGACTGTCACTGCAGAAGGCTGATGTCCCTGAAGATACTGTTTGCAAGTGTTAAATGAGAAATTGAATAGAAATTGTTCATTTCGCAGCTCTAGGCCCTTCCAGCCTGCTCTGCAATTGGATACAGGATCTGAAAAAATTCCACAGGCTTGCAGCTGTTATGAATACAATAAGCTCTTCAGCACTACTGATAAACTGCAAAACTCTTATGGTGGGGCTGAAGTTTCCTAATAATTGGCTTTGGCCAATCATTTCCAAAACTCCCCAAAACTCTTTTGTATCAAAATAACCTGATATGACCATAGAACAGGGATGCTGCATTAAAAAGCCCTGCATCTCAAGTCTAATTGCAGCTCCATGTTCATTTCTACACTGGTTGGTTTCACTGCCTGTCCTTGCTCTTCTGCTTTAAGATCTCAAACAGTGAAGACTCAGGAAAGACATCAAATTCATGAAAATTGTCCATTTGCTGATAAAAAAAATGAAAATATACTAGTTCTTTTCAAATAATGGAACTTCCAATGAGTTGTACGCCTTGCTTCCTTCCCTGGTGCCTGGGGAATTTCTGCATGAAAACACTGCACTTTCAGTGAAATACTTGGTAATTCAAACAGAGAAACAAAAGGTGGTAACACTGCAGAAACTTGAAATTTGTAACTAGGAATCATTTCATTACAAATCAAGAAGTTATTAATGAAATTGGATATGAGCTGAAAAAAGGACAGAAATACAACGACCTAATTTAGGTATTAGCAGTGCAGATGGCTGCATTTAAGCATTTCCCTTCTATATATAGAAGAGAAATGAGTTCTTTTATGTCATGGTTTATCTTTCCCTGTGAAGGAATCAGAAGTATTTATATCATTACATTTATTTTTCCATTGTCCATAGCCTGGATGTGTTGTGGTTTAAGTACCTCAAGCAGTCCCTCACTCCCCTCTCTTTCTTCCCCCAGTCCATGGGGATGCAGAGGAGAATTGAATGAATGCAACTGCCACAGGTTGAGATAAGAAAGTTTTGTAACTAAGGTATAACACAAATCACTACTGCTACCCCCAATAATAATACAAGAGAAACACAGGGAAAGAGAATACAACTGCTCACTACCCAATACCAAGCCTGACCACACAGTGCACCCCTGTCCTTCCAGGTCCCTGATCTCCTTTTTTTCATCCTGGGCATGATGTGCTGTGGTATGGAATACCTCTTTTAGCCAGTTTGGGTCAGGTGTCCTGTCTATGCTTCCTCCCAGCTTCCTCTCCTTCCTGGTACAGCATGAGACTCAGAAAGTCCTTGGTCTGACCAAAACATTACCAAGCAGTAACTGAAAACACTGGTGTTATCAGCACTGTTCCCAGGCTGAAAGTCAAAACCACAGCGCTGCACCAGCTACTAAGTAGAAAAACGACTGCTGCTGCTGAACCCATGACAAAACAATATCCAAAACCAGGCAGACTGAATCCTACTCCCTGTTATATGGATGCTCCTGAGAACCCAAAATCAACCATTGTTACCCTTGAGAGAGTTCATTGAAGGGGTGTTTATGGGGTGGGAGGAAAGGACGAAATTCATCAGCTTTCAAAAAAGAATCTACCTAAGTGCAGTAGTACCTATCTACTGAATTCCACCACATCAGTCAAGTCTGTATGTGTGTTGACAAACAGACAAATTCTCACAGGAATAAAGCATTTCATTGAATTCTTTCTAACCTTATTTTTCTCTAAACAAGCATGACTTCATGCTGAAATAGCAGCAAGGGCTGTAGAGTTTCTGTGATCAGGTGAATTCAAAGCTTAGATGGAGAAATAATAAATACCTAGTACTTCACAAATACTTCATACCACAGGAGTGGGAGAAAACATGTATAAGGAAGCTATTTTATGCTTGTTATAGGCAAAACGTGGAAGGAACACTGTGAGCACATTCTGAGTTTAGTAGACACAAAAGAACTGCTTTGGGTTTATTTCAAAGCAGAAGCTGCATAAACAGAACCATTACAATAGCTCAGTATTTGCCAAGACTGAAGACCACAAAATGAAGCTGCTAGTTCAAAAAAAAAAAAAAAAGCAGAATAGAAATGCACCTTGCGGAGTATTGAATAAATGAGCTAAGGAGTAAGGCTAGAAAACAGAAAAAATAATACACAACTTAGTCTTTGGTTGCATTAAAACTTTCATGTCTGTCCATAGTAAGAGCTGTCCTTAAATTAGACTAAACTACATAAGCTGCTCTTCTCTTTCTTGAATATGTTATTTTATGATAAAATATGATTAACATAGAGCATCTATTTCAGCTATCTACATGTACTCACTAGCAATGTGACAAAGAGATGCCTACTTTCACAAGGCACACATTTCTTTGTGCCCTGTGATAAAACGCTCTTGAAGAGACCACTGCCTTTTTCTACCTATAGGCCTCAGAATATAAGTATAGAGCAGAAAGGCCAGAATTTAGGAAGAAGACGACAAGATAGCTGATCATGGATTCCAAGAAGGCAAGTATAAGTTTCTGGAAAGGATCAGAAGCAGAAAACCTTGGGGATGATTAGTTAGGTGTCAGAGGGTATAGTAACCCAGTATGCTGCGTCTGCATCAGACCTAAGGTTCAATCCTAGTATATTTTACCTGCTGAAGCCATTTTCTCTTCAGGCCTGGGTAACAAAATTCTTCCCTTCAAGATCAGTGGTATCAGACTGATGGAGCAAGCTCTACTTGAAACTTTTTGTACATACACAGGAATGGTTAAATGTCAAGCATAAAGGCAGTTCATTTCCCCTATCTTCCTTTTGGGTCCTTAAAGATACTTTTAGATAAATTTCCTCTACTTCCTCACCACTTACATTTATCTCTGGTCACTATCTCATTCAAAGGTTCGCCACTGCTCTATTAGCTTTCATAGGATATCAGAGCACCAAAAACACTCTCTGGAGAGATTTCAATTAAAGTTTCTGCAAATCTGTAGCTTAAGTTTTACAGATAGTTGAAACATCCACCAATATGCCCCATTCACTGTGCAAAAGGCAGTAATAATGAAGATCTTATTTAAGGGTATTTCCCTCTTTTGTCTACTTCAGATCTTTGAACATGGTCTATGATTTGTTTGGAGGCCAAGGGACCTCTGTTTACCAGCAGTTTTACTTGTGCATAACTACTCATGTCTATAATGATTTTATAACTTATTTGTAATTTCTTCGATTGAATGGAAGCAGCCATAGCTGCATATTCTATCAGAGACATAAAATCATAAGAATTAGTTTATTTGTGAAGTTATGGTCAGTAAGGCAGTTGGAGTTATACCCATACTGCAAATTCATCATGGTTTCCACAGCTGCTACAGGGGTGAAGCTTGTGAATTTACAGTTCAGACAATAGGTATGGATGAACTTGAGCAATACCTTATGCTTGAACTCAGAGCTATGTTAGCACAGTCCAAGCCCAAAATCTATAGTGAAATATACAAAAAAAAATTAAACCATGCAACAGATTGACTGGGTGCGTTAAATACAAATCCAATGAATTAATTTCTGCACAACATGCTCTGTGAGGTTTTAACCACCCTTCATATAAATGGGAGAGACAAAATAAAAACAGGACTGTAAAAAACCTCCTAGTCTCAAGCTGTTATTTCAACAATTTGAGCAAGCTTTGGAAGGTCTTACTAAATGAAAGATTGGGACTGAGGATCTTCAACTGTTGTCTGACATTTCAGCATTGCAGTTAAAATCTGCTCCTTTCAAGTAGCCTCTATTTTCCAAATTAAGCATCTGGAAGGTTTGTCAGTTACACTTAAGACAATTGCAAAGTAATAAATAGAAAAGGATTGGTATAAATATCAGAGTAAACATTTGAAAATGCAGTATCTGATTCAGTGCATCCATCATGTATTAAATTCATTACATATATAATGCTGAGAGACAAAGCATTGCTGTCAGTAACTTAGTCCTGGATCAGAAAAACAACTTGGGAAAACTATATCCAGAGAGGAAGGCACAGTAATTCACATCTCTGAGGAGATTTCCAAGAGCAATGGAAAAATCTTAGACTGACAAATTACCACAGGGATCAACAGTTTCTGTAACTGCAATTGTCTACAAACCAAATGCTGTATTTTGGCAAGTGCTTTTGTCTATATCAGCAAACACGATAAAAGTAGTAGTAATAGCATAGTCCCAGGAAATGTGGCCTTTGGAGCATTTCACAACTGTTTCATTTTAAGAGCCTTTCATAAGAAGATGGTAAATTTGCTGGTACCCAAATGTTTCATGGAATCATACAGAGTTCCATATTTTGTGTAGTGAACTGGTATGAGAAGGAAATTTCTGGAAAAGTCACAATATCCTGAAAACAATATTGCCCTGCTACAGTCCCAGTTCTGTATGTGCTACAATGTTCATTGGAGAAACACAATGCCTTAAGAACCTGGACCCAGAATCTCATATCCCTTTAATGAGAAAGTTCATAATGCAGACATCATATTCTGCACAATACAGCTTAATAAGCACAACTACTACAATCTCATAATAGACAGAGCCTCTAGGGAAACAGACCTTTTATAAGGTCTGTGCAGCTGTGAATTCCCTTTTTTCTCCTGAGGGAATGACAATCAGCCAACACCAGAAGAAATTCAGATTGTCTATACCTTTTTCTGTGAGAGAGAATAGATTTATGTTTTTATCAAGAAGATAAAAATCTAATGGTTTCAAACCCTTACACACACACCCTTGAGGAACATTGGGTATAAATTAAGTGACTTCCATGGGTCCAGAAAAAAAAAAAATTAAGGGCTTAGATTTTTTTTCTCCAAAAAGGAAGGCTAGTTTGGGGGTTTTTACTCCTTAACAGAATGCACCAGGACACACTGTAAGAAAGTCCACCAATTAGTAGTCATTGCATTCCTTGGTACTTCAAGAACGTTATTTTCATTATCATTAATTCTTTTCAGATGAAAAAAAAAACTGTGGGAAAGGTCCCATAACAGGTCCTTAAAAATAACACTTTAACACTAGTAATATCTTTGTTACTGGCAAGAACACAGAATTACATCAGTTGCCACCAGATACATTAGAGATGTAATGATTATCAAGAGAGCAGCTGGTCCAACTTGAAAGTTTCAATGAAACAGTTTAATAGCCTGAAAGATCACAGACCTTTACATTTTAGCAAATGAAGTTAAAAGCCAATTGTAGGTTATTTTGCAAATAAAAGAATCACCTTGTAAATAGATGGAAGAAAAATCTAACTCAAAACTTTTTTTTCCTCAGTTACAAATAGAACTATGAATCCTACTAATTAAAATGTAATCAAAACAGTTACAACTAGAACTTTGCATAGGAGAAGCACAAAGCTTTAAAAAGAGACTGCTTTACTACACAGCACAACATGGGTGGGGTTTTTTTCTACGTTCTTAAATCTTCTGAGCACATATGAAAGATAACTTAAAGACCCCTACAGACTGCTATCTGTACATTTACACAGTTGTGACACAATTATTATGAAATGGAGAATTCATGACAGCAATGGAAGCAAAAAAAATATGAAATAGATAAGAATAAGCATTAAATTCTGACTGTAATGCTGTGACGTGGTAGATCTCTTATATAAAGAGTGATGAAAAGATTTGCCTCCCAGTCCTAATTATGATGAGCAGAAAGTTGGCAGAGGGGATCTGTGCAGGAGGAGAAAGGCCTTCCGCAGCTTTGACAACAATTTATGCACATAATCACGGACAACATTGCATAGAATGTACGTTTTGTGTGATAAATAATGCTGCCACCTAACTATCATCAGTAGCTTTCAATGAGCATTTTTTATTATCCTGCCTGTCTTACAGATGGTAAAACAGAAAAAGTGCAAAGTGAAACGATTTGCCAAAGATCATCTAGGAGATTAAAATCTCCTGAAACTCCAGACCATTGCTTTATACTTTCAGCATACTCGGCAGTGTGTTTCAATGCAGTGTTGTTGCTCTAACCAAGCAAGACTCATTGTTCCTCATTAGTTCTCTCCATTACAGAAATCACCACAGCTGTTTACAAAATTATGGTTCCCCATGACTCACACAATCTCTTTTTAAATAATGAAGAGAGTTATTTCACAGTTTAGGTCACTACTTTTATCACTTCCTTTCCATCCTGTCCCCCTTCATCTTGCTTCCATGCACAATTCACCCAGGATCTGCACAACACACCCAAATGGCACAAACACACCCAAATGGCACAAACACACCCAAATGGCACAAACACACCCGTCACCTTAGCTTCCATAGCATTTTTAGCTCTCTCCCACATCTCCAGTGAGGTCACAGCCTTGCTGTGTTCCAACACTTCCCACATCTGCTGAGTCACACAAAGGGAAGGACACAGCACACTCAGTTTAAGTGTACTGTTAACCCCACAAGACTCCTTTCGAAATTAATGGTAATTGGTGTCTTTCTGGCTTGTTCTCAAGGCTTCATTTGGTCTCACTCATCTGTGTAATCTGTTAATTTGCTTAAGATTTAAGAAAGTTTAATATTTTTGCAGAAGTTTAGCAAAAAATAGATTACATTTTCATCCTAGTAAGAAGTGCTGCTTAAATTTCATGTCTTTGCTATTGCTGATCACAGGAACATCTTTAATCCAATGTTACACTGACTGGAAAAAATTACATCCTACATCAACTCTTAAACTACCCAGCAGTGCAACACTGGTTTAACTAAAGTGCATGGAAAGCTCAAAAGAAGGTCAAGGTAAACAGGCAGCCAAAAGATCAGTTTCATATTTTCATAAGGATATCTGGAATCTTTTTCTGCCTACTCTCTCTTTCTTTGCAGTATGTGAGAAAGCTTGCCATAATATACAGACCAGCATAGCTTATATCTATTGCTTAATTATGAAAGAATAATAATGAAAATGAAAAATGGCAATATAGATTTTCAGTCATGCAATTCTAATGCTCCACTTCGCTAAAATGATGTAAAACGTCTACCCTTATTAGCCAGGAATCTGCTGAAATGGCATTTTATAAAAGACAAAACCCACAGCCAGGCAGTAAGCAAAAATGCTGTGAACACATTCTATATTTTCCAATTAGGTGTTTCACTGCAAATAAGAGATCAGAAATACACATTTCTATATCCATAATATTATACAATGCACAAGTATCAGATCAGTGCTCATTATGCAGCATCAATCTCAGTAGTGTCTTGACATCTCCAAATGAAAACACAAGTTATGACTGAACAAAAAGTATATCTTGTTTGTTCTTAGATTTGCTATGTATCTTCATTTGTGGTAAAAAAGATGCAATTCCATGCCTTCACAGTTATATGAAATACTGTTTGCATGATTCAAGCACTGAAGCATTTCTTGTCACTGTCTCATATTGTAGTATCTAAGATACTGCAGTTATTTGGTAATCTAAACATTAGACGCTACTGTGTTTAAATCACAGCAAAAGTTGGCATTTTGATGGAGAAAACTACTACATAAAAATCAAATTAAATCAGCAAATATTAAAGTAGCATTAAGGCTAGGAGTTTAATTAACTTTCCCAAAAGTTGGAATACTCAATACACTGGAGATCCTTGGGCAGCTGAAAATGGAGCAGAGAAAATATGGCAGAGATAAGAGAGATAGTAAATCTATAAATTATCTAAATCAAGGTCACAGCAATGTATAGCCACTGGCTTGGGAAAGGAGGTTTCTCAAAGCAGGAATGAGCTGGAAGCAACTATCAGACTGACACTAGAAACAAGATTTCTGCAGATTTAATACCAAACAGCCGATGAACAAGATGATCTTCTAATTCCTGTTATACTGGGGCAGCCAGTCTGGGCAGGGAGCTGCCTCTGGGAAACCACAGAAAAAAAGGCAAGGCAGATGAACTTCTTAGAAGGAGGGAGTAAAAAGGCTTTACTGTGTCTGTGATGGCAGGTACTCTCCTCAGTCATCTTTCAAACATGCCATCTCTTAACTTACTTTGAGAGCAAATGTTGCTACAGTGCCACTGTCTAAACACAAACAAATAATTGCAGAAAAGCCCTCTCTTTTCACAGACCTCATCTGCACTAAAAGGTGTTTCTGGAGGCTGCAGAACCTGCCAACTTCTGGGGTTTTTTAAAAGAAAATGTAGCAAAAAATCCCAAATTGTTCTTTTGAGCCAGAGAAATATGCGAAGGGATGTTTATTATAGGTATGTTTCCCAAAGATTTGGAGTCGACCTACAGCATTTCCTTATTTAAGGACTTAAATTAATACTCGGCCCTATTCAAGCCATATTTTGCTCATATCTCACTTCCCTATCTTATATTTTAACTTTTGATCTTTATGGTGTTGCAGGCACCGTTAAACTCTCAAGAGAGCGTGCACCAGGTCTGCTCACAGACAGCAGCAGGTTATGGAGTTCGACAGAAAGGTGGTAGCTTCCTCCTGACACAAATCAGCAGATGTAAGGATTGCATGAGGCACACAGCGCCCTTCGGCCAATTTACCCACACCAGGGTCCTCCTCCCACCCACAACATATGGCAGCAGCCATTTAAACCACTGGTGTCTAAAGTACACTCACCTAGGAGAAATGCATGTGAAGCTTCACCAAATGCTCCTAACTAGCCAGACATATTGTTCCAACTCAAAGAACTGCTTCTTTTTGTCTTTCTACCATGTGTTTATTTAAAATAGTGAGATATATGCAGTTGGAGCTGTTGTCTCCGCATATGTCTACCCTAGAGCCAAAGATAAAACAGAACTCCAAGTAGCTTTAAAACACACAATGGCAACATATTCACAGTACTTGGAGCTCATTCTGGCTAGCTGCTTTAAGTATATATATATATATATATATATATATATATATATATATATATTAAACTCCATACAGGTTTCTCCAGTTTTCCCTCAGATCCTCACTGCTATGCTCAGTGTTTGCTATACCTGAACAAGCTGCTTTAAACATTACTGTGATGTGTCATGCCTCTACTGTGATGCATCATGCTTCTGCTGCATCATCTATAGACTCACAGAGACCCACATCTGGCTGACTGGCCTTCAACCAGGATTAAGGGCAGGATGTGTTCTTCCTGTTTCTGCGTAGACAACTGGGTTAGTCCTGAGATTGGTTCAGAAAACAACTGCCAGGATGGCCATGGCAATTCACAAAGATTTACCTTTCTGTTAGGTGGACTAAGATGATAACAACAAGCAGATAGGAAGACTTTCTTAACCCTTCTCCATTCTTGCCAAAGAGAGTAGCTTCTGATATTGGACACATTGAATGGAAGCTATTTAGAAATTGCTCTTTGACTACAGATATCAGCTACTCAAACTACAACTATGACAGATAACGCAGCTGCTCCAACTCCAAATACAGCAGCTACACCAACCCCAGTGACAAGTACAGGAGTTTGAATACAAACTCTAATTGCAACAGACAGTGCAGCTACTCCAGCTCCAAGCACAGCAGCTATGACAACCCCAGCGACAAGTACAGCAGCTACCCAAACCCCCGCAACAGATTCTGCAGCCATTCAAACCACAGTGATAATCACTGCAGCTAAATCAGAGAACCAATTCATGCCAATATCGGTTACCCCTATACACAAGGGGAAAAACAAAAAAGACAAGAAAGATAAAGAAGCAAGATGAAGAAGCAATGGCAATGCACTTACTACAATGGACAGCATCTGATCAGGAGTCATCATCACATGAATCCAAGAAAGAAGAAGAGGTGACTTTTCAACCCTGGACCTCAACCAAGCTACAGAATATGCAAAAAGATTTTATCAGTCAGCCAGGGGAGCACATCATCACCTGGTTGCTCTAATGCTGGGACAATGGAGCTAACAGAAACGAACTAGAAGGTAGGGAAGCCAAGCGGCTAGGATCATTTGCTAGGGAAGGGGGAATTGACAAAGCAATTGCAAGAGAGTAACAGCCCCTCAGCTTGTGGAAGAAGCTCTTGGCAGCTGTGAAAGAAATGTTTTCATACAAGGACAACTTTATGAATCATTCGGCCAAGTTGACTACTCTAGAGAAAGGCATCCAGTCTCTGAGGGAATCAGCCATTGTAGAGATGATCTGTCACAAGTCAGATGCACCCATAGATCAAGATGAAATCGAATATATATGACCCATGGAGTGGAAATCTACACAGAATGCACTGTCATCGTATGCCCATTCATTGGCAACAATAACCTGGAATGGCATAGTACCACCAACAGCGGATGAAATGATTCAAGAATTCAGAGAATTTGAAGACGATTTCACCCCTTCCATCATTTCAACTGTGGAAAACCTTCCCAGGACCTCAAACAATTGAGAGATGATCTATCTGATTCATTCAGCTCCCCACGTGTACACATCTCAGCTATTAACAAAAGGGGTCCTACTGCTCAAGAGAGAAGACACAGAAGGTACACACCGTGGGCCACCCTGTGGTTTTACCTGCAGGATCACGGAGAAGACATGAGAAAGTGGGATGGAAAACATATTGAACTGAATTGAAAAGGAGAGCAAAGGTCAAAGATGATCATCACATGAAAGCTGCGGCTTCAATTGCCGGTCAGCAGGTTCCCAGATGGGGTGGAAGAGCTGATTTTACTCCAGCTCCTGTGATAAAGAAGAATAATCTTTTTCTACAAGACTTGAGTGTCCAACATTGTGATGACTACTAGAGGGGCCCTGCCTCCAGCCAGGTGGAGGTAGGGGCCAATCGGATTTCCTGGACTGCGTGGATCAGATGGCCTGGCACATCAGTCCCACAAAGTATAAGGCTCTAGTAGAAACCAGTGCACAGTGTACCCTGATGCCATCAAGCTACCAAGGGGTGGAACCCATTACTATTTCTGAAGTGACAGGAGGACTGACTGTAGTGGAGGCTGAAATCGGCCTGAGTGGGAGAAAATGGCAAGAACACCCCATTGTGACTGGTACAGAGGCTCCATGCATCCTTAGCATAGACTACCTCAAGAGAGGATACTTCAGAGACCCAAAAGGGTACCAATGGGTTTTGGTATTGCTTCTTTGGAGGCAGAAGAAATTGAACAGATGTCCATCTTGGCTGGTCTCTCAGAGGATCCTTCTGTTGAGAGGTTGCTGAAGGTCAAAGAACAAGTGCTAATCACAGTACAACAGTGCACCAGTGGCAATATCACACCTAGACTCCTTGATTCCCATTAATTCCCATTAATAAGCTGATCTATAGACTGGAGAGTCAAAGAGTGATCAGTAGGACCCACTCACCCTTTGGTAGCCCCATATGGCCTGTGTGAAGGTCTAATGGAGAGTGGAGATTAACAGTAACCTATTGTGGCCTGAATGAAGTAACACCACTATTGAGTACTGCTGTATCAGACGTGCTAGAACTTCAGGATGAACTGGAGTCAAAGGCAGCCAAGTGGTATGCCTTGACTGATATTGCCAATGCATTTTTCTCAATTCCTCTGGCAGCAGAGTGCAGGCCATGTTTCATTTTTACTTGGAGCGGTGTCCAATACACTTGGAACCGACTGCTCCAGGGGTGGAAACACAGCCCTACCATCTGCCATGGACTGATCCAGACTGCATTGGAACATGAGTAAGCTCCAGAACACCTGCAATATATTGGTGACATTATCATGTGGGGTGAAATAGCAGAAGTCTTTGAGAAAGGGAGGAAAATAATCCAAACCCTGCTGAAAACTGGTTTTGACATTAAAAGGAATAAGGTCAAGGGACCTGCATAGGAGATTCAATTTTGGGAATAAAATGGCAAGATGGACAATGCCAGATCCCCACAGATGTGATCAACAAGATAACAGCAATGTCTCCACTAACTAATAAGAATGAAACACAAGCTTTGTTGAGTGTTGTGGGGTGGACTTAACAATGGACACTATTGTCCAGGTTATTCATGACTGTGAAAAGTGCTGCAATTAAGCAAGCCAAATGGTTAAAGTGTCTTCGGTATGGAGAACAATGGCTGAAGTACAAATATGGGGAGGCCTGGCAGATTGATTATATCACACTCCCACCAACCCACCAAGGCAAGCACCGTGTGCTTACCATGGTGGAAGCAACCACCCAATGGCTGGAAACATACACTGTGCCCCACATCACTGTCCAGAATACTATCCTGAGCCTTGAGAAACAGATTTTGTGGCAACATGACACCCCAGAGAGAACTGAGTCAGACAATGGAACTCATTTCCAGAGCAACATTATAGACACTTGGGCCAAAGATCACAGCACTGAGTGGGTATATCACATCCTCTACCATGCACCAGCCTCTGGGAAAATCAAATGGTACAATGGGATGTTAAAAATAAGCTGAGAGCAATGGATGGTGGGACTTTCAAACATTGGGATACACATTTGTCAAAAGCCACCTGGTTGGTCAACACCAGAGGATTTGCCAAGAGGGCTGGCCCAGCGCAGTCAGAATTTTTACATAATGTAGAAGAGGACAAAGATCCTGTGGTGCACATGAAGAATTTTCTGGGGAAGACAGTCTGGGTTATTCCTGCTTCAGGTAAAGGCAAACCCACTCATGGGATTGCTTTTGCTCAGCGAGCCTTATACACTTGGTGAGTAATGTAGGAAGACGGGGAAATCCAATGTGTACCTCAAGGGAATTTGATTTTAGGGGAGAACAGCCAATAAACTCAATTGTATCACTGTTGCCTGTTACGTAGCACTTTTACAGCCCACCAACTAGATGCCTTCAGGTTGCCAGCGACCAGCCAACTTCCCTCCATCATCCCAACAAAGAATGAACTTTGGTGAAACTAAACGAATTCTGCAATATTATCAGCAGGCAACTATGCAACATTGCACACAGCCTGTCCTGCTCTGAAAGACTGTTACAAGAGATGGAGCCTGATATCATGGATCAGATTAACTCAGCAGCTTCATAGGGATTGGTCCATGCACTAAAGAATGATACCTCTCTCTGTGGATATATATATATGGGACAAGAGTGATGGTACATTGAAAAACGTGAGAGCTGAGAATGATGTGAATAGTATGGAGTAAGGGATGGACACTGTCTTGGGTTCAGCAGTAGCAGTCATTTTTCTCCTTCTTAGTAGCTGATTCAGTGCTGTGTTTTTGACTTCCAGCCTGGGAATAGCACTCATAACACTGATGTTTTCAGTTGCTGCTGTGTTTAGTCTGACCAAGGACTTTCTGAGTCTCATGCTCTGCCAGGGAGGAGGGGAAGCCAGGAGGAAGAAGAGACAGGGCACCTGACCCAAACTAACCAAAGAGGTATTCCATGCCACAGCACGTCATGTTACCCAGAAGGGCAAGATCGCTTCCCAGGTTGGGCTGAGTATTAGTCGGCAGGTGGTGAGTGGTTGTATTCTCTTCCTTTCTTATTTCCCTTACCATTATTGCTATCGGTGGTAGCAGCAGTAGTTTGTGTTATATCTTAGTTACTGTACTGCTCTTATCTCAGCCTGTGGGAGTCACATTCTTTCAATTCTCCTCCCCATCCCTCCAGGAGCGGAGGGAGAAAGAAGGGGAGTGAGAGCGCGGCTGCTTGGTTCTGGGTTGCCAGCTGGGCTTAAACCATGACAAACAGGAAGCTCTCTACCTTCATAGTCACTTTCAGACACTTGGTAATTCCAGATAATTCTGCAGATCCTAAACGTCATTTATTAAAAAAAAAAAATAAAAAAAACCATATTTTATATCTGTCACTCAGTATAACAGAAAAGGGTGCATGTAATCATTGACTTTCAGCCTCACTTAGCATGGAAGTATTTTACTGCTGTGGATAAAGAACTGCAATGGATGGAAACCACTGAATTTTACTAGTACAAGAAGGATAGAGATACACCCCTTTCTCTGGGAAGAGTGCCTGCCAATAAAAACAGTTTCATTGACAGTATCTTCCTGTCAATATAATCTTCTGTAAGAAGTCTGTCTTATTTCATGTCTTTTGCTTCTTCCCAGAGAATGGAGTTGTCTGGCAACTGCTTTCAAGGCCTTAGAAATATTCATTACACCAAAAGTCATCATCCTGAATAAACTCTCCATATATTATTCCTTCCCTTGTGCCTCATATTCCTTTTTTCTTGTTCATGCTCTTCCTCAGTGAGCTTTAAGTTACAGTTCTGCACTTCAGCAAGAGTTTTGGGTCTACTGAAGACTGTTGCACATGCCTAGATGCTCTCTTTCTCCACCAGAAATTATGAGAGAAATATGATTTGTTTATACCACAGAGTCTGTATGGATTCAGTTCACTCCCACACCATCAAGGAGAAGCTACACAACAGGTGCACAAGCACCCAGCTGGTACTCTGGCCTTAGGCAATGCTGGGCAGCCAATGGTAGTGTATCAAGAGTCAGTGTGCCTTTCCCTGAATTGCTGTGATGCCCCAAAAATCCAGGTGAATGCCCTCCCTTGAGTATATTGTTTCTGGCCAGACAACCCAACGCTAACACCACTAAAAACCATAAAGATTCCTTAAATATTTACTTCTGAAGGCACAGTCCGTTTTGGGGCAGAAGACCAAAACACAAATGTTCAACAATCCTCTCATCCTTTTTTAAATTTCTGTGACTACTTCCTATGAAACCTAGTTAAAGTTGAAAGGGCACAAACAAAAGATGTTTTGAAAACATGCAGGTGTAGGGAGGGCTTTTTGCAATACAAATCAAAGAATCTAGAGCTATAATGAATTATCAATGCTGCAATTAGGAAAGGTGAAAAGTTTGCTTGTCTTATGAAGATGAATTTCTCTAAATTGCTTTCCTGTGACATTTGCTTTGGCATTATAAAGTGTAAGAGCCGTTCAACTATTCAATAGTTATATAAGTGAAGTATCCTAAGGTGTGTATTCCTAAGCAAAAGTGACAGGAGGAAACATCTTCAAAGGAGTAATTTATACCTAAACTATACTCTTTTCTTCCATCTGTCTTTCAGTTTCTGGACCTTGCATGATTTGTAGCAATTCTCACTTTTGTGGATTTTTTACTTTTTAGCTGCTCAAGTATGACAATATACAACTATCATTCATATACTGCAGATGGAAAACTAAAACTAATTTAATGTTTAGGATCCCAGCAAGTTAAATAAAAACTACTTTAATGGGAGCAGTAATTCTTAGATATATTTATAGATCTGAAAAGACATAAGTCAGATGATAAAGGGCACTGAAATAGGGAATTAAAGCCCCAAAGACAGCCTGTCACTTTCTGGAAAAAGGTGTGAAATTATTTTTAGAAATACATGGAATAGACTTTGTAAGTTACAACTTTCCATCTTCTAGGTCTTTTCCCCTTCACTGCTCAAATTCCTGTTCAATCCAAATGATGATCACCTTCCCCCTCTCTGCTTCTCTAATGACTTCTACATTGTTCAATTCATGTTTTGCTGCCAGATAAACCAACCCACCATTTCTCTTTACTCACATAGCTATAAGCACAATATACTCAGCCTACAGGAAGTGATTTTGTAACTAAATCTAAATCTAGCAATACGTCACGTCTCTTCCACCTTTCTACACAGCACCATTGCTATGTGTGCTTGAGTAAGACACTGCATGAACAAATATGAAACCACTGACCTTAAATTATAATTACTACAGAATGCAGAAACCTATCCATACAATGAAGCAGGTCACTAAAAGCTCTCACTGTTTTACTGCAGGTCAGTGACATTTTCTTATCAGGCTTTCAGTCTTTTATTTTTAAAAACAATCTTGTACCAACTACCAGAGGGACGCATATGCATTAGGCTGTTCTGCTGGACCAGGGTGAACTGAATCACTTCTTCAGAGCTTACTTCAACAGGAATGAAATAAAAAGAATACTGGCAACTCTCAGCCAGAACAGTCCAATACAATATAATGTAAATGGAGGAAATTAAAACAAAAAGGTGGGGAGTAGAGTATCCTATCCAGTCAGTGATAGCTAGTGGAAAATTTTGCAGCCTAATTGTCTTTGATTTAAGGAAACCTTAATCCTTGAATTTTAACAGTGATAAAGTTTTTTACCTGTTCATTTTGAAATTGAAATATTTGAGGCTGATCACAAGTCTTCTGACTTAGGCTCCTGCCTAAACCACTAATAATTCAATGTCAATGTTCAGATAATAATTGGGAGAATGCCAGTGAATTTCTCCCTACAGCTTAAGTTCTGCCACTTATCAAAAAAGGACACTGTTTGGAACATTAAAAGTAATACTTTGACTACTATTACTGACTACTATTGACAAATATATTTCAGGCTTAATTCTTCCAGTGAAGCTGCTGAAAACTTGCCAAAATGTAAACAAACATAGAAACAGAAACTGAAATAATTCATAAGGTAATACATTTGATTAGGGTATGCACTGGTTTAGGCAGAAGAAATCTTCATCTCCTGCTATATTAGCACAGCTAGATCAACTGCAGAAGCTCATAGGGCATAAAGAGCAGAAAACAGAGCAACAGCTGGTTTATTTGTGTTTACACATGAGACTACTTCAGAAGTTTCTGTGTAAAGGCCGACTGTGAAGTTAAGTTAAATACTGCTGCCAGTTCAGGTATCATCACGCTACTACCAGCTCAGGTAGAAGTGGTATAATTTTCATCTCCTCAGAGTGGAGGCTTAGACCCATTTCTCTAATGATCTCAAATCTTTCATGTAGGTTGGAATAACTTTAAAAATCAATATGCACTGTGCATGAGAGGAGTGGTACTTTTATCCTAATTGCTTCACAAACACCTAAAATAATCTCAACAGATGACTAGTGCCCTGTGCTACAGCATTTATCTTAGCAACTGTCTGAAATTCACAAATCTTGTCAATCCATTGCACTTTGGACAATATAATGCAATATCATCGAAAAATTAATACTATTTTGTCTCATATATTTACCAAAACTGGCATCTTCCAAAGATTCCATGCACAAAAACCCAAGGCAGGATTTGTGACAATGATCTTGTAAAAAAGATCTGCACAACAGAATATTTCATTACATAACTTCATCTGAGCACTGGGATATGTGCGAGCTGTGCTCAGGGTTTGAAACTTGTACATGAATGGAAAGGACTGCATAACAACATGGTTAATGGGAGGGTAAACCATAAATATCATATAGCTGCTTATTTTCTTAGGGATGCACTAGCAGTATAAGTTTAATAAGGTTTCAGTTACTGCTCTTATAGTGGCAGGAACATTTAGATGTGCACCTGGACTGTGCTTTTTACTTCCTGAGTTAAAATTCTGCAGAAAGCTTTCTGCTATGTAAACAGTTTATAATTCTTTCACTTTGTGGCTCTTCATTGACTTCCAAATTCTTGGTTTGTATCCACACTGGGAAACAGATATGAACTGATGTTACAATTGCTTTCACTGAGGCCATCTCCAGCCCTGACAGTATGAGCAAGTACTCATTCCAGCTGTCCACCCCCAGCCCTAGCAGCTAAGAGTCATAGGAATTGAGTTAATGAATATAATCAAGCACATGATGGAGTATAGTCATACATGGTTATTTGTTATACTAGCACCCTGATTTAAGATAATTTCAAATTAATGACATTGCAATGAACCATTTCCAAAATCAACAAAAATAATAATCCAGGAAAAGGGAATCCTTCTGAATTGTGTTTATTTCATCATGTTTTGCAGGTGCTTGTGCAGAGAGAAAAGGACACATTACCTTTATTAGGAGAGGTTTTAGTATCCACAGAGGACCTCCCACTGAAAATCTGGTCCATTATGCCTTGATTTCTGTTTTCCTGAACTTTTTCTTGTGAGAGACTTTTCCATGTTAGGTATGTCTAATATTAGCCATAGCATTGCAGTATCTAAAAATATAGTCTCATAGTGTTAATTAGAGGTTCTCTACCAAAGACTACTTCACCCTTCTCATATGCAGGGCTGATTAACTTTTAGATTTGCATTAAACTAAAAGTCACATTAATTAATTCTAACAATTTGTATCTATATTATGCATTAACAATAATATATTTAACTGCAGTAATCACTATGACACCGTGTGTGGGTGACACTACAATTTAATACTTTTACACTTTCAGCCATGAGATTTATGATCTAAATTTCAGCAACTCCTCTTTAATAATTGATCTAATTTTTGTGCCTTCCTTTAAAGGTAGCTGCTAGCTAATCTGCAGAAATTCTGCAATTCACAAGCAGAAGCTGAAAGTTTAAATTTCTTTTTCAGCTGCAATTCCTGCTACACACAGGGATGAACTAGAAGGTCACTGAATGCAAACTATGCAAGCTAAGGGGAAAAAAAAAAAAAAAAAATCCTTGCCTTTTCTTGTTAGTCTACTGTATTTCTTTGATCGATCTTTCAGACAGTAAATATTACTGATGTCTAGATATCTTGTTCTGGATTATAGTTACAATCTCTATTCTTCCTCTGTCCAGCAGCAAAATTAACACAATATCCTACTAAAAGCATGCTTAAATGTTGGACTGAACCAACATCAGTATTTTGTACTTCTGCTCCTCCTCCCACAGGATCTTTCTCTGACGCTTTATTTAGAGATTCAGATTCTGTTCCCAATCCTAATCCAATCTGTTCCAACTCTGACTGTAAAATACCACAGACAATATCTTAGCAGGCAAAAGGATTCCCAAATGCAGCACATGCTCTTTCAACAGTTAATAAGATACTAAATACAACAGGAGTCATTGTCTTTGCAATAAATAAAAGCTAGTTAGACTTGCATTAAAATTTCTCCTACATGCAGTGGACACATCTTCTAACAGTGTCATCTTTCATCAATCTGATATACAACTGCCTCCAGGAAGAACTAAAGGGAGATGTCCTGAATGCATGACACAAAGTTGAGGTGGATTTCATGTATGCGAAGACAGAAGCTAAACCCTGCAAACAGCGTATAACGGAACGGACACAGTCACCTCTGTCCTTTCTAGGGCCCATTAGGGACCGCACCTGACCTAAAACACGTCCAACCCTATATAGTGTGCAGAGTAGAGGGGCAGGATCACCTCCTTCGACCTGCTGGTCACACTCCTTTTGATGCAGCCCAGGTTAAGGTTGGCTTTCTGGCCTGCAAGCACACACTGCTGGCTCATGTTCATTTTTTTCATTGACCAACACCCCCAGGTCCTCCTCAGAGCTGCTCTGCCCAACCTGTAGCTGTGCCTGGGATTGCACGGACTCAGGTGTAGGACCCTGCATTTGTCATGTGTCGTGGTTTGAGGCTCTCAAACTCATGCAGCCACTCTCTCACTCATTCCCCTCTCTTTCTTCCTCAGTCCGAGGGGATGGGGAGGAGAATCAAAAGAATGCAACTCCCACAGGTTAAGAAGAGTTTAGTAACTAAGGTATAACATAAATCACTGCTGCTACCATCAATAATAATACAAGAGAAAATACAAAGGAAGAGAATACAACACATCTTCACCTCATACCTAGCCACGCCACACACTGCCTCCCCATCACCTGATACCAAGCTTGACTACACAGTGCACCCCATTGCCTCATACCAAATCCCAGCCATGCTGTGCACACCGCTCTGCACCACCATCTTTTCAGGCCTCTGTTCTCTGTCTCTACATCCTGGACATGACGTGCTATGGCATGGATTACCTCTTCGGTCAGTTTGGGTCAGGTGCCCTGTCTCTGCTTCCGCCTGGCTTCTTCCTGGCTCTGCTTCTCCCTGGCAGAGCATGAAACTCAGGAAGTCCTTGGCCAGCCTAAACATTCTAAGCCATAACTATAAACACTGGTGT
>JASSUY010036791.1:0-19081 GCA_032466535.1 Forpus xanthops | reverse complement strand
AGCTAAAAATCCAAAACACAGTGCTACACCAGCTATTGCTTAAAGAAAAATGACTGCTGCTGCTGAACCCATGACAGCCGGGCAGCACTTGCTGATTGCATTGAGAGCTACTAAACAGCTCTTTGACAATGAGCATTTAAAGAGCAGTTTCCTTTCCATCATTCACTTTTCTTGCCTAATTTATTACTGTGAGGTCATTTTGATTATTAACCTGAGCCTTTTGCTTTCTGTGGGCAAGTGCTTCCACCCTCACACTGCACGTTTACACTCCACCTCTCTGAACATTTTATTACTCAATTATCCTGTTTGATTTCCCAGGGTACTTCAGTTCCTGCTCTGAGATATGGTATGTTCAGAGAGTTAGTTACAGACTCGCAGATCCAAATCGTCAGGGATAGATTCTTTTCTTCCTTCCCGGTAGCTGACAGATGGTTATTCTTCAACAAATAAAATCTAAATTGTATGAGTCTGTGCTGCTGCAGAAGTGGGTTCTTAATAAGTGCCTTGCTGTGATGAAAGGAAATAGAGGGAAACACAACCCCGAAGTGAGGATATTTAGAACTAAAAATAGACTCCACATGTCCATTTGCTGGAATTGCATGGCAAAATTTCACATCTGAAGGGCACTGAAGTGGCACTGAGGCCTGGTACTGGCTTCTCCAAAGAGATGGGTTATATCCATAGTGAACTCTCATAGCAGGCACATGTTTTCTGAACCAGTGGTAAAAATGTGCTAAATTTGCCTTATGCAGGACCCCATGTGTGAACGTGTATGAAGGGAAAAATGAGTCTGCACCCGCTCAGGGTGACACAGCCAGGGTTAGACCACCAGAAGCACCAAGGCTGAGCTGAGTTTATCAGGCAGAAGCTGGCTCACAACAGGCATGAAGGCTCTCCATTTGCCTGACCTGCAAACTCATGCTGTCCTTCGGTCCCTCTTTGTTAACACTAACAACTCTGAAACGCCTTTATAAAACTTCAAAACCACACTATGTCTTTGTCTTAAAAGCCCCATCCCAAGAACTGCTCGGTTCACATCTGCATGTTATGTGGCTGCCCTGGTTCTCCCTGGGCCAGCTTCTGCTCTGGTTAGCATTGACATGGACCAATTTTCACACCAAGGTCTGGTTGATTCCACCAATATCAGCAAGGTTAAAGTGGTTGTGCACAAACAGATTAACCCCCTATTATCTTTTCATCACTAAAAACACGGGGTTTAGTGTACTGCAGATACGGTGAGTACCAATGCAGTTGGCGTACAACAAGCATGGTGCTTTGGTCAGCATTGCTGCAGTACCATGGGCTGGCCCAGCAGCTAGTTGCTTTCCCCATCATACATCTCTTAGCTGTTCCTGAAACGCTGAGCCAGCCAAGGTTTCCAGTCACCATCTGCAGATTTTGCTCCTCCTAAGGTTAAATAATAAATATGGTTGTGGGAAATACAAACATGCATCCTGCTGTGAAAGGCCTGCCACTCAGGCTGGCTGGGAGAAAGTGACCATTGGCATGATATTCCCACAGGGGGGAGACCCTTAATGCTCTGGAATTTGACAGATGCTGAAAAGTGTCTTTATTAGCTTTTCATTAGCTGCAGACTGAATGGACTGACCTCAGACAGAGATCCTCTCACAGCTCATAGGTTTTAATCACCATACCCACTGATTAAGAAAAGAACTGCCCAGCTGTTATTAAGCTTTGAATATATATTCATAATTCAAAATCAATAGATCCTTTAGAAAAACCTATTGCTCCTTGGATACAGAGAACAGAAGTGGGCAAAATGATTTACTAATGTCTGGATTCTTTCCCCCATTATACCTTCTCAGGTACTCTGAAAAACTGCCTTCATTTCACACTGCATCTCATTTGAAATTCATCAGGTTCACATGGAAGCATCAGGTAGAAACTGGTGCTTCCATTTATTCAGTGCTTCAAAGAAAAAGAACTGGGCATATATGCTCTTCCCTGGTGTGCTCCAGTTTATTTTCAGTCCAGGGAAAGTCTAAATTACCTGGGCTGCATGACATCTCCCAGGAGGTACTCCAGCCTCAGCAAACCCAAACAATGAACTTAATATCAGCCTGGGGAGGATCAAAAGGGTGTGAAGCTGCTCCCATCAGAGAGTCCTGAAGAAGCAGTTTACACTGGCTCTTGCCCTGCTCTATTTGAAAGTTAAGAACTGCAGCAAGAAAATCTTGCTCTTTAAAGCAATTACATTGCTCCTCTACCCACCAGTTCTCTGAGCACCTCTTAAATCACCTTTAATGTGATGTATCTTCAAACTCCCCAGCAAGATAAGGGTGATATCATCATCCTTGTTTTACAGATAGAGAGCCAGGGCACAGACAGAGCACTGATGCCTAATCACTTTTCTTTTATTAGTGAGCATACCTCCGGCAGTGCCTGCTTATGTCTTACTCAGCATTCACCCTTTGAACAGCTGCTCTTGCATGAAGGCTCATGAAGGCTGTCCAGTTGCCACAGAAGCAGCAGACCAAGAAGTTTGGCTGGTTGTATCACTACAGTTCTTGCTGTACTAATGTAGGTGCAATTATAGAGACCCTGAACATAGAGGACTGTACACTAACCTAAGCCTGTTCCATTTAAAACCTGATACTGATTCACTTCGTTCATGAGCAATTGTAATTCATATTGGTGAGAACAGGTTGTGTACCTCAGGGAGGTAATTTTATTTCATGGTTTACTCTAGCTCTAATCAGTACTACAAAAGCACTTCTTTTGGCTGTGCACTCTCCACTCCCCACACAGGGAAATCCTTGCTATAGTTTCATACTCTATGAATATGTGTGTATTTTCAGAATGCATAGAAAATCTGCTTGCCATGTTATAGCATGGAACTTCAACATCACATGGAAAATCATCTCTTATGTCTACATTTCCATGGTGTGGCTTTGTAGCCATGTGAAGCCAGCACTCTAATGCAGCCCTCCTGACTCTTGAGCCTAGTTATTTTTGGTGCACCTCATGCCAGTCATTGATCCAAGCAACTGTGTCTTTCCTATGCTTACATACCACATCCATCAAAAACTAGAGCTGGATCCTGAGCTGCTCCATTCCAACACACTGAACCACCCTTCTGCCTGAAGAAAGAACCACCTAAAATTCAACTTTGACCAAAACAAATCCAATATTTGCATCTCTCCTCTTCAGCCACCAGCTGGCTGCTGCTTTCCAAAGATGCCCTCCACTGCATAGGTAGAACTTACTGCTCGGCACCAACAGCCTGCACAAGGTGGGCTTCCAAGGTGGAGTGAAGGTCCACGTTGCATATGCACCACATGTGCTAAAATCTGAAGAGTTTTAGAGCACCTGGAGGTGATAGATGGGCTATGCGCACATGAAAAGCAGACAGATCTTTTCTTGATGCTCATTTTTCTTTCTTTCCTTTCTCTTCCTTCTCATCGGCTGGTATCTGACACCTGCTGGGGAATGTTGGCCTGAAGCCATAAGGAAGAAGAAGCAGCTGAAAGTTGCTTGGCTGATTTCTCTGTGAAGAGCTCTCAGCAAGTTTTGCATGGACAATGAACAAAGTGCCATTTCGTGCTTTAAAAGGATAAAGAAGAAGGGGTGGGATAGAAGGGCTCTACAAGACAGATCTTCCCACAAACCCAACTTTATGGAAGGGTAACACAGATCAATCTTGAGCTCTCTTAATATGGGACAGAAAGCCAAAATTCAAGCATCAAAGGGCACGGCAGGTGTTAAGAGCCACCCAGACCGACAGTGTCTCCTGTAGTATAAACAAGTAAACTGTTTGATTTCAAGCTCCAGCTATTTTGCTCAGATACCCCTTGTTTACTGAGTGCTGAATGGCACTCAGCATTTACAGATGTAAAGCCCCTGACTGGGAAGGTCATTAAAATTGGCACAAAGATTGGGTAAAATCTGAGAAAATCCACAGGGGAGCCCAGCTAATTAATTATGGTTTTGTAATGCACCTAAGAGAACAATGTCCAAAGCTCTGAGCTCTTGAAGGAGCTGTTTAAAAGCAAATTAAAGCAGAATATCTACTGTAACTGTACAATTGAGCTGTATGCTAAACACACAGGCAAACTTGTTTACCCAGCTCCTGAACCCTCTTGAGCATGGTAGGTTTGAACATTTGAACACAAATGTCACTAGGTTGGGAGAGGCTGTGAGAAAAGAAGCAAGCAAGGGAGGAGAGAAAACATTCATTGGAACAAACATGAGTGAAATACTGCAGCAAAGAATGAAAAATAAATAGACTCAAAAGAGGGGAAAACAAAGTATTGAGATAGAACTGAGAACTCTCACCACGCTCTACAGAATCTGTAGCTCTGTCTCTGGAAGTATTGTCTGTGAGGAGTCACTGTTAAGGTTTTGAAGAGATGATGCTGGGCCCCGGTGCTGGGCAGGCTGGGCTCCCCTTTGGAGGAGAGTGTGGGAAGCCAGGGCAAGCACTGATGCTTTGCACTCCACTGGCAGCCAATGCCATGGCAGATCTGTATCTGCCACATGGGTACCGTCTGCCTAACATCCAGCAATGACCGACCTCAGATCTGGGGAAAATTCATGGACTATGGTGAACAAACCACCAGAAGCTTTCCAGCTACCACAGCACCCAGCCCTTATTCAGGATATTGCTGAGCCATCCCAGTGAAAAGAAGCATCTGCCTCCCATCTGCTCCCCCCTCTTTGCAGGGGCATATTTTTTCCATAAGCAAAAGATTTTGCCTCGAGTCAAAAAACTGCCTTTTAGAATAGACCACGGCCCCTGGGCTCCTGAAGCTCAGTCACTCCCCATGGATGAGAGCTTGACCCCAGCAGTGAATGTGGCTTTTTTATCTGACACAAAATGTGTATTTTTCATTTGGCAACTCCAGTTATTTCAGGAGAGGTGAAAATATGACTCTTTCTGCTGATAACCTCATTGTAATTTGGCACAACCTGCTAAAGGCTCTCCAAAAGGTGATGGCTTGTGATGCAAGACAGGCGAAGCTGGCTCTTTGGAAAGCACACGTGTGTATGAGCTTGTAGTACCTGCTCTTTTAAAATTGTTTGGTGGGCAGGGGAAAGTAGCAGCCCTGGAGGACTTCACGAGCTGTCAGAGGCAATGTGTGTGCATTCCTGTGCAGGGCTCAGATGACACTGAGTGAAAAGAGAAACCATTATGTAACTTGGAAGACTGTATTATACACTAACTTATGCAGGCAAAAAAGTTGTATCCCAGCCAACTGCCCCAGTGTGAAAGATGAGATTTGGAAGATTAGTAAGGTCTCCTATCTGCCAAATCTTGCTGAGCATTACACCACATGGTGCAGTTGGGCTAACCCTGTGCATTATCATGACTCAGCTTAGTGGGAGAGGTAGGGCAGGGCAAGGCAAACTTTACTATCAGCACCTGCTTAGAAATCGAGCTATATTTACAACACCAGGGCTGATAAAATGTCTGTTGTGTTTGACTAACACCAAATATTGCAATACATGGCTTACCAGAAAGGGGTTGGATTGGCAGCTAAATTGTTTAATTAAGATCAAATTACCAGAGGGCTAGATTTGGTTCTCAAGATGTAACACAAAGATTTGTTAGCAAGAAATCAGTTTTAATGTAAAAATAGCAGCTGCCACCAGGTACAACACGTAGCAGCGGGTAAGCGAAAACCAGTCGTTGCAGCAGTGATCACTGCTGTCTATCACCCATCACTGGCATTGGTCCTGCGTTCACCCAAGGGACAGCCAGGGCAGGGAAAAGGACTGGAAAGCAGGATTAGATGCTGTCCTAGGTTCCCACCCAGCTGCCATGAGGGCCCCATGCACAACACCTTTGCTCCTGTTCTGATGTTGAATGCTCCAACCTCAGGAAAGGGTGATTCTCTTGCTTGTCTCTGTCTTGGGAGGTCAAGCCAGGCCTGTCTCTGCATGGGAATCTGCATGGCGAGAAGGAACGTCACATCATCCCTCCCAGTAAAGGGGCCATTGAGTAAACTGATCCCATGCTGCACATCCCCACTCAGGAGAAGGGTTAACATTGCTAAATGCAGGGTTAGGTGATCCTCGGAGTCCCTCCAGGCTTCCCACAAGGGACTTCTGTGCAGTAGCAGCAACAGCAACAGCTACCAGTTGCAAGTGCAGGAATAAGCAGAGCCCAGTGCCTTGAAGCTTTGCATCATTTCAGTATTTCTTTCTGTGAAGGTGTGAGCCCACATTGCTCAAAACCCTTCCCCTTTTGGACACACTGAAAGGTTAAGTGGCCTTCCTCTGAGACAGCATCTTCTGGCATACTTCTCTCATTTGGCAGCCCGTATCCTTCAATTCTATTTACTCTTGCAATGTATTTCTTTCTGTCAAATGTGAATTAATTTGACCAATGGATGGAGAAGTTATGAGAGAATGTCATACAGAGACAGAGACATGGCTGTGGGATTTGTTTGAACTTCATTTTCACAAAGAACTAGACTAAGATCCACCCACTAATGAAATGCCCTGCTCCTGCTTATCTAGTGAGACCCTGGAGTGTCTCTTAACTTCCTAATGCATTAAGCTTCACTCAGTGAAAAATCTCCCTGTGACCTGGCATCACCTCTGCATTTCCTTCTCTGATATCACTGCACACAAAGTATTTCAAAAGCAGGATCTCAACTTAGGGACCCAGACCTATGGACCCAAATTCTGCCTAGTTTTACCCACAAGTAAGCAGTCCTGCAGCTCCAAGCCAACGGGAGCTGTTGTATATGAAGCATGTCAGGTTATGGCAGCGTTTCTTAATGAACTGTTGGCTCTTTTGAGACTTGAGTTTCTTCATTGTAGCTCGGTGCTCAGGAGAGCAGGAAGAAAGAGAAGTGTGTTGGTCTAACACTGAAACAGCTAATTTATGTAGTTACACTGTGACTTAAGAAAGTTCTGCTTTAAGTGAGTTTATTAAGTGGAGTCAGGATGTCTGACAGCTTGCAGAGCCTCTGCAAATAAGACAAGGCTGTTGGTAGTAAAAAGTAGGAATCCAGTTAAAAAATAGCTCCTCCAGTTACAAGACTGCTTGAAATAATGTACTCTGGAAATGTTTGTGTTTTAAGCTGTTTTAGAGTACAGTATAAGTCATTGCCTTTTTTTTCCCCCTAGGTTTTGTTGCTAAACCTATGAAGGGAAATGTTTTCCTCCACTTGCTGGACAGAGCCCAACAATTAGTAATGACTGACCATGTTTCAAAAGTGCGTGTGTATTTTAATCTGCATTGAAAGCCATGTTTATCTTCTTTCTGGAAGCTTAAGGAACTTTTAATGTCTGTGCTGCTAGTAAAGTGCAAACTACTGCAAGAAGGAGGCAAGCCTGGTGCTTGGGCTGAGCAGCTCCCACATGCAGATGCCCCGCATCCCAGTGTAGAGGTATTGGCTCAGCCTGTGTGGCTGTCAGGCAGCTCTGTTCTGCATCAGGCTTCATGACCTTGTCTCACTACCCAAATTAACCTCATCCTGTTTAGGTAGTCTCCCCATTTCAGCACAATCCAGCTGTATCCCTTGAATCTCTATGTTTTTATGAAGGAAATGAAGCACCTCCATGCTGATGGGCTGTCACGGTCCTCTCATGAGGTTTCTCATGAGGAAATCACTGACGCTTTGAGCAACAACTCTACTGCACTTCCTGACCAGCATCCTAGATCAATGTGTTATCTGAGAATAAGGGTGATTGTTTGTCGTAGTTTGAGGCTGACCCCATGACATTGTTTCAGAGTGCTTGCTTTGTAAATTTATTATGGCTGATTTGGAAGCAGTTATGTTGGTTCCTCTATGGAGGCAGTTTTCTTTGTGCAGGGGAAACTGAGGTAGGGAAGGAGAACCGTGCAGGAGCTGAAGTGCTAATCCAAGATACAAGAGACCTTGGTTTAAACCAAGAAATTAACTCCCTCCACAGACTTCCTTGGATATACTGCAGTCTCCTATTCCTGCCATTTCTAAAATAAATGTTAGAATGTCATCAAATTTGCCTTCTGGGGCAATGAGCAAAATACATGTGAGATAAACTAAGGTAATGGTGCTACATAAGTACCTCTCAGAGAGATCCAGGTGAATGTGCATGAAGAGATTTAGGTTCCTGATCTTCATCATCTTTATAGGAATGCAGACTGGAGGGAGCCCTGCTAACACAAAAGGAGACAGAAATGAGCTCCCATAATTTAGAGACATAAGGTCATATAATGATTTCTCTTGATTCTCAGTAGTCTACTTGAAGCAGAGGAATATTTTTCCTAATTCCCCTTTGTTCAATTACACCAAACACTTTTCCTGCTGTCCAGACAAGCACAAATATTCAGTTCAGCCCTTCCACTGTTATTTCTTCTTCCCTGACTCTGCCATCAATACTTTTGGGTCACTAGGGAGGGCAGTAATACCAGTGGCATCTTCATGGTTGCTCTAAAAGTTTCACTTGTATAAAATGTACTGTTCATAGTGAGTAAGTCGTTAAGGGAAAAAAAGAAGTCAAAGCTCAGATAAAAGCAACTTTGGCCTTTAAAATGCAATGAAATGATCACTTTTTGGCTACATCAGCTTCACGGTAATTCTCTATTTGGGTGGAACAGGATAATCTGTGAAAGTCACACCCAAGTAATTCCAGTGTTTCTGCTAATGTGTGTACACTTCGCTCCCGTAACCTGAACTAGCGTGTTCCCAGCTAGCTCAGGTATTTCTGCATGGCACTTCATAGAATAAATGCATCCCTAGGCCAGTGTCCTCTCTTATGACTGTTATTTATACTTAGCAAAAGCACTTCCTTCGCATTCTACCTCAGTTTTGTTCAGGTCCTGATGGAGTTGATACTCTGGGTGATGGGGTAATAGATGAATAGAGCAAAGGATAAAGACACTGTGTAAAAAGAGATGTCAAAAAGAGGCTTCCAAGATCCCATGGAAATATATGGGAAGAAAGGTCTAGCAGCATACACTGGAGTTAAGAAGGTTTAGGATTTCTGAGGGAGTCCTTTAAGTTGATTAAACATGAAGGTTTTCCAGAGAGACCTTCAACAGTAAAATAGGGAGAAGCAAGGAAATTTGAGATGTCCAAGGGTGCAGCCCTCTAGTGATAATAGCAGAAGAAGCATCTTAATAAGTGGAAAAAAAAAAAACCAAATTTCACAGCACCTTGTAATTTCTAGCTAGAGTGAGAATGGATATAAACTGTTTCTTCAACTGCAAATGCAGTACTGCTGAGATCATGCTCTTGTCCTATGTTTGTATGAAACTAATGAGCTCCAGAGATGTGGGCAGGATTGTATAGAGCCAGAGAGAGCTATCGCATTCAAGAAAATACTGGACATAGTAAACTATGCTATAAACCACAAGATGTGCTTTGTGCAGAACGAATCTTTCTGTCCCCTAAAGTAGCTCAACTGATTTCATCTGCTACCTCTTGGATAAACCTTTCTGGGTTCTATTTGCATCCAGTACTTGCTTGGGATGGGGACAGCTACATCACACAGATTATCAGTGACAGGTAAGGCTGACTTAGTGTGGTCCTCTTCACTCCATGCACACAAGGTTTGGAAGACCAGAGAGACAGTTCTGATAACAACAAAGGGGTTTAAGATTCTTGCAGCTTTCAGCAGCTCTCATCCCAGAGTAAATCCCCATCCTTTCTAATAATACCTTGAAACTTCACAGTACCTCTCAACAATCATATTGATTTGGGTTGAGCCTTCAGGGTTAGTGGATTCGGAAGTTTGGAAATTGCGGTTTCACAAATGTGTGCATATAAACTTTGACTTCACTAGAGCCAGACTAGCACATAGCTGTATTTCTCCTTTCACATTGTTAGGTCTCATAAGTGTCCTGTTGATCTAGCTGAACACAGCATGGTATAAAGTGGTTTCCAGACCATGCCGTGCAATCGGGCCATTCTGAGCAAATGAATCTTGAAATGGCCCTTGGGGGTCTTTGCGAACACCCTGGCACCAGTCTTGAGCTCGGGGACCTTGGTGTGGAGATGTGTTGTGGCTTGTCTCAGGACAGAAATGAGGGCAATGGCCTTCAGCTAGTGTTAAGTGGATAGTGGCTTGTGCCAGAAAAACCACCACAAATATTTTATTACAGCCTGGTAAAAAGGACAAGTTTTTACTTGTGCAGAAGCTAGGATTTTACCGAGCTGAAAAATGAAATACACCTCAGATCAGGACTGTGCGTCAAAGTTCCCACCAGTTGTTGCACTGCATGTAGCTCTGTAAGCTGCCTGATCTAGATATTTTTCATGTCCTTCATCTTTGCATTTCTAGGTGCTAACCATTTCATGGGCTAAAGCTGAGACAAATATATATGTTGAACAATATCCTATTTTCCCATTGAATTTTTGGTTTCCTGTTTGCATTGATTAGTATATGTTTTTGGGCCACCAAGTGAAAAAAATAGAGAGGTTAAAACACCATAAAGCTTCAGTGGAAAAAAAAAAAAAAAAAAAAAAAAAAAAAAAAAACCCAAAAAACAATTAAACAATGGACTTGTACTGTGGCTGGATTTGACTCAGACTTCCAGTGTTCAGTGTTAGCCTCTCAAAAAGCTAACATTGATTCAGAGTATCTTATTGCAGAGCCAAAAGCAAAACCACATGGTGGGGGAGGGCAAAGGGAGAGGTGGAAGCATTTTGCCAGTGGAAGACTCTGTGCATTATTCAGGCTTTAACATTGCTTGCTTTCATAGAGCAATGCCCTTCAGTTTGGGAAAGCATCACAGGCACAGCTCCTGTTTGGCAGGTTGAATGAAAGGCATCTTACAGAATCTGTATATGAGACCATTAGCCTGACATTGGAGCTACAGCAAAAGCTCCAGTGATAAACCACACCTCTTGAAGGAGACTGGTAACCTAGCATCACTGACACAGGCAAAGTCCTGAAATCTGGGCAAATAAGGCCTTGTCTACTGGCTCACCAGTACTTTCCACTGTTGCTACCCAAGGGAGACAAATACAGGGAATATCCCAAAAAAAGAATGACTCTGTCTCATCATTTAAAAGGTAATTTCACGACTTTGGGTGTGGGTTTTGGAATTAGTGCCCTGGCAGAAACAAAATCCCAGTCATTTCATTACAGTTCTCATCAGTAGCTCTTTGAGTGCTTTTACAATGGAGGGCTGTGCTGGAGACCCTCGTTTTCTAGAAGGGTATATGGAGGAGAAAGGCAACTCAGTCAGGGCTGTGGAGCAGGCCAAGATTAAAACCAGGTCTCTGAATTCATAGCCTTACACATGGACAGCACAGCCTCTCCAGAGGATGTTCAATGCATCTACAGCTGGAACAAAATCAGTCAACAGAGTATTAAATATTGCACAGATCGCCTGTAACCTTGTTGAATCAAAAGTCCAACACTGCACTGAAGAAAAGACATGTCAGTTCTTCAGCATCATGGAACCCTGAATACTCACAGCCTGTAAGCAGTCGGCCACCATTAAACTGACTGATATTGGTTCACTGGTGGAGAAGTAGCCATTTTCAGACCAGTTTTGTAATGCAGAATTATCTACTGGATTCTAATCTTCTATACATTTAAATACAGACACTGTTCATGACCTTATATTTTATTGCTTTGTGGGTTTATTTGTGTGTCTTAAAGTCTTCCTGAAGCATTTTGGATCAGTAGCCCTTTGAAGCACAGACTTGCCAAGTCCATCTTCGGATAAACCTCACCACTTTCAGAGCAGTGGTGTGGGTGTATTTGGAAGCAGTCCAAAGCAAATCCCAGCTGAATTGCATAATTCTGGAGTAAAACAAAAATATATGGAGTGGGAAGAGTTTATGGCATTTGAGTAGAGGAGACGAGAGGGAAGAGTGAATGAGAGAAAGCTTGTTAAGCATAAATAAGATGTGATCATAAGTCAAGCAGGAGGCTAAACAGAATGCTGTGCATCCAAGAAAGAAAACTCTATAATTTCCAATACTAAAATAGGCTTGAAAGTTCAGGCTTTTTCACTGTTACAGGATAATCGGTTTCTGCAGGTTGGAAGGGATGTCAGGAGATCTCTAGCTCAACCATCTGACCAAAGCAGGGCAAATATGAGGTACTTCACCCTGCTCTTCCCTTCTTACATCTTTATGACTTTAAATGACACTTTCATGACAGACTCCCTCCTCATGGTTGCAACAGCAAAAAAGAGAAGAATAAAGAGTAAAGCATTAGTGATTGAAATGACTTAGGGACTTTATTTCTCCTTCTCAAAGACAAGACAAAGTAAAGCAAGAAACTATTCTTCTGGTTAACAGTTCAAAAAAATCCATGTCAGTTTTATACAGCTGGAATATCATCAATATAATTCCAATGAGGAGCTGTCATAGGACGCCTGTTGGAAAATGCTTGTCTGAGTGGTCTGTGAATTCTTCCACACTTGTGATGGCCTTGCCCTCACACTTTTCTCCCACCACACCATGAGTTAGCCAGAGAAGCTGAGGAGACCAAATGACACAGACACTTTCTCCCCTTACCCTTCGTGATGAGAGATATCACAGTTTGGAATCAAAATACCAGCAAAGTTTGCATCTCCCCATTGCGTGACTGCCTCGAATGTTCCTGCAGCTTAAATACACATCAACACAATTTGAGAAACCCAAGATAGAGAGTAAAGCATGTAAATTCCAGCTGGGCTAAGGGACACTAACAGATGTACGGTACAAATTATTTCTTAGCACCCTTGCTGTGCTTGCTAATTCTGTCCAAGATTTCTAGGCCGGTATGAGGGGATAATTATTCACATAACCATGAGGATTCTGGGCTGAATACGCCAGGACTGTAGTGCCTCTGTGTCCCAAACACATGCCTGTTTGATGATCTAAGCAGCGGCTGGGTTAGTCAAACTACAGCTTTGAAGATATTCACACACCCCCTCGTGTTCCCAAAGTTACTTTTTTAGAAGAGCTCAGATTGTATTTTTAAGAGTTTTAATACAAAGATGTGATATTCCAAAGCAAGTTGGTGCTTTCTGAAAATTGGAATGGTAGGACGAGAAAAATCTCATAAATTGTACACCCAGGCATTAGACTGATCTGATCACATACAAAAGCTTCTAAGTTCCACAAAGAGTTTGAGTGATATTTAAGAGTAGCCTATAAGCAAAAAAAGAGTTTGAGGCATTAATGCACGGTATGAGCAGGTTTTTCAGCTAGGATGGGAATAGCAGGGTCTCACAAAAATGAAAATTTGGGAAAATTTACATTATGAAAATGGTTGGTTCTGGAAAAGCAGCCTGACACCAGAAACAGCTGGAATTTTAGAGTTATTCCATAGCTTCTGTTGCTATCATAATCCTACATAATTTTTTAAAAGTCCATGAAAGATACCTAATTCCCATTAGCTTCAGTGTCAATTAGATACCTAAGAAGCACCTATTTGCACCTTTTAGGTGCCTAAATACTTTTAACAGCCTAGAATTTCAAAACTAGTCCAGAAATGTTGTGAACTGAATTTCAGGTATCCAGCTGCTATTCTACTGCTATCCCAAATATATCAGTCTGCATTCTGCCTAAGAGGGAAGCTTGGAAAAAAGAAAAACAGGTAATGAAATGTCAATGCTTGGAAAGCTTTATAATTTGTATTTACAAAAACTTAGGTATCCATTAGGGAAAACTTCTTGGCGTGGGGTTTCTGCTAGGAAACAAGTGGAGTTTTCCACCCTGGAAAACACAAACTGTTCTTCAGTGGATTATCAAAAAGTCAACAGGAGATAATATTGATGTAATTTCATGTCAATCAATTAGCTATTGTTCCTGCCCTAAATAGAATGATTATTTTCATGTTATGATTGTTGCTAGCTAATAACTGTGCTGACAGATGTCTAGAAATAAGACAGTACTCAGGTAGTTTCCAGGCAGAGTGATTCAGAGGGCTGTTGGCAGAGCATTTCTTAGGAGCTACTAAATATAACAATTCATTCACGTTTCTCTACCTTGTATTGTTCCAGTGGTTTAGAGGGGTTTTCCTTAGTGCTGTTGTGGCAAATCATTTCTGTTTCTCTGATACTTTTTTGAGGACAATAACAGGAAACACCTCATTTCCTTCAGAGAAGTAACCCTATTTACCTATAACACAATATGATTCCCGTCGCACTCTGATTAGTCTCTACAAGCCCCATGCCATCCACCTTGGCCACTTGAAAACAAACGTGGCTTTTTTACACAAATCAAATATGGTATCACTTCTACCACCCAACTTTTGGCATTTCATACCCAGCACTGAGTGCGTTCAGCCCCGCTGCCTTCAGTGGGTGGAGCAAGCCCTTCCTCATACAGGACCTCACAGCGAAGTCATTTAACGTGTCTGTTCCTCCCCTCAATACCTAGCAAAATAGAGAAGGCATCGCTCCTTCGCATGTATCTGATGCTTTCTATGTGCAGTACCACTTAACATGATAGGAGCTTTTTTCCTATACTCCTCATAGAAGTGGAAGGAACTCAACACCATTAAACTTTCAGCAGGATACTTCTTTTTCTCATAAGTGCTCATATTTATACATTTTCATATAATCAGACTGGGAAATTAACATCTCATGAGTCAAAACTTCCAAGCCACAGTACTCAAACTGGGACAGATCATAACTGTTTAATCCTCTTTATAATGATTCCGCAGTTAGGAGGACGAAGTTACCTTTTAGTAAAAGCTGTTAAGTCATTCCCCTATGTCTGACCACATTCTTCTTCTGTAAAAGGAAATGGAAAAAGCGTGAGAATTTGAGTGTGAAAAGACCAACAAATTAACATTTCTAGGCTTCTACTTTGGGTTCTTCTTTTGATGTTGGTTTCTTTCCTGAGAGCTGAAAGGACTGGTTTGTCTTTAGTCTCTGGTTCGGTTTTGCTTAAATTAGAGGTGATTTATTTGGTTTTTTTTTTGATGTGGCTTTTTCGTATGACCTGGACTGAGTCCTCAAAATTAATCCTCTTTAGATATTTCTCTCAAATTCAAAAGCCTTTCTGTTTAAAAGGGAGAAATTACAGAGATGGAAGAGGGGTAAAGTTTTATATAGTGCTCCTCACCATGTTATCTTCCTTCCTTACTCTCCATCCCTTTACAAAATAGCACTTTCTTCTCGTTCTCTTACAAAGACTGTTCCTCATTCCTGTCACACATTCCTTCATTTCATATGAATACCAGGAAAAATACTGCAGACCTCGCATAGGCAAACCTCCCATTGAAACCAATGGAAATGTTACCTGAGTAAGGTTCTGAGAGCTTGGCCCTTCACTAGTAACTCAAAGGAATGGAAAAAAGTCACGGAGAAACCAAAACACTCTGTGTTCTTACTTATAAAAGAGTGGGCAGGAGGTAGAGGAAGGTTGAGGTAGGTTTGGGGGGGGCTATATTTAGAAAAAAACTTAATTTTGATGTTACTGCCAATATGAGCACATGGAGTTTCAATTTGTGGTTTCTCTTTATGCAGTACATTTTGAAACTGGAATTTAAAACAAAATATACATCTCCATGTCTGACTGTGTATATAACAATTCGTCATTTCTTGGTGGGAATTTGAAGCTATTTTTGGTGTTCAGAAATAGTCTTCTGTCCCTTTCCTTCACCTCCCTCCCCCTGTCTTGCTTCCAAATTACTCTTTAATCAATGTTACAAGATGTTTAGAACTTTCCAAACTCTTGAAGTAAGGAAAATAGTGACAGGAAATTAATAATTATTGAGGAATCGGTCTATATTTTCATTTCCTGGCCCTTTGGAGTTCAATGCTGAGTTAGAGCCATTTGTCAAAAAGTTGAACAGAACGTTTACCTTTAGATTCATTTTAATGCACTCCATTCAAGAGCAATGCTCTCTGAAAAAAATATATATGTCAGTAAGAGAATCAGGAAATCCTCCTAAAGCCAGAGCACTTGTGCTTTAAACCAGTGCTTGAGTAAGGATAGAATCCCTCCAGGGAGAGAGCTGGTAGTGGAGCTGGTGTGTCCCTCTTCAAAACCTCAGGTTTTGGGACAGCAGTGTGGCATCCTTTGACCATATGTAAAAGCTGCACCATATGCTGAACCCCAGGCATGGGAGAGCCATTACAATTCTGACCTGGATTACTTAATGATGACATTGTGACCCCTAATGATGGTGTTGTGACTCCTTCAAAGCTGATCACCATCATTTCCTAACCCACCTCCACATCTCAGCAGCAGTTGTCTCTGGCTTTGGATGAGAATGAAGGTGGCCACAATCTCCCAAGCCACTGGTAAGTATCAGTTGTAAAAATCAAAGCTGTTTATTTTATCCTTGTATGGGTGCCATACCATACCTAGGAAGCTTCTTTATACGTTTTCTAACCCCGTATTAGGCAAGACAAGGTTTTAAGGTAGCTCCAATTAATCTTTTTAATTAACATTACTTCTATAGCTAGAAATACTAAACTGGTTTTTGGATCACACCACTTCTTTACTGCTTCTTTTTAGATCTTGAGAGAGTTTGTGTGCTCAATAGTGTACTTATGACTTTTTTATGGCTCTATCTGGTCTAGAAAAGATATCCATCTACAGGTCTTGTTTGTGTACATGCACTTGCAACTACAGTAGAAGCTTTACCAGACATTTTTTAAGATGGAGACTCTTGAACAGTATGCACTAGATGTATTTGTGCCATAGATTTACAAAATAATATAAGGATGTTTTCTTTTTTATTCTCTATACCTCTCCAAATAGCTCTCAAATTCAAAGGTGAGGTTTTTTGGCTGTTGCTGAGCATTGAGTTGCCCTTTATGGAACTGCCTGACACCCTTCCAAGATCTCTTTCCTAAAGGATAATAGCTAAGAGCACATCCGAAGAACACATCATTATGTATGTTGAGGAGGGGTTTTTCTTAGGTGCGTTACCTCTGATTTATCAACACTGAATTCCATCTGGCATTTTTTTGTGAGTATTTCGGAGCTGATTTATTGCTTCTTCAAATCTTCACAGTAAGCTTTCATTTTTACCTTGAGTAGTCTTGTCTAGGCTGGTGAACAAGTTTGTACTTCTGATGGATATCAGAAACATTTATATGTATGTTACACTGCCCAAGCATAAGCAGAGTTTACTTTGAAAGCCCACTGGCAAATATTCAGGAACTGACCAGTATTTCCTGGTCATTGTTCCTATCTTTTAGCCAAGCATGTATATTAAAATCTTACTTATCTCACAGCAGGTTCTCTAATAGACTTTTGTGAAGGACTTTGTTGAATGTATTTAAGGAATCCAGACATATTTCATCAATGAATTCTCCCTTTTCTACATGCTTACTGACTCCTTCAAAGAACACTAGTAGCTTTATCTTCCTGTCATAAAACTGTTTGGGTTACTCCCTCATAAATTAATAAATGATATTTATTCATGTCATGATCTTATTCTTTATTATAAGCTCCACCAAGCTTCCCGGGCACATATTTCTCAACTTGTTTCTCCTTGTAGAACTTAGTTACTAACAATTGCCATCACCTTTGCAGCTTCCCACTTCTCCAAAGCAAAGGCAGGTTTAAATGAGAGCTCACACACCACAGCCAGGAGATCCATTATTTCAAACTTGCCTTTATTTAGAGCCCTTAGAGGGCCAGTATGGGACACTGCCTTTTTCTTTTTTTCCTGATATTTCTTCATTTGTTCTATTTTTGACACTGGAAATGAGGCAGCTGAAGTATGTGTTAAGGCCTCATGGTGAATAAAAATGGAAAACAAAAAGTCATTTCCCTTTTACTCTGTTTTTACCTTTTCTCACTGCTGCTTTCACACCTTCACTGTCTACTGGTCTGCAAAATCTCTGTAGGGCATTCATAACATATTAAGTAATTTATTATTTGTTTTATGCCTTTTTTAAGTTGATTCCTCACTCATTTTTAGATTCATCTTTTTGCATCTCTTATGTTATTTACTGGAGATTGTTCTCGTTTTTAATTTGTTTCAGTGCAACTTCACCTTTTTTAGGAGCACATCTTTCTTCTTGCAGCCTCCCTTATTCTGTTACTCCGCTTTCCCATATTTTGTTTGTTACTTTGCTCTCTATACACTTCATTTTGATAAATAGCATGCATTTAATTTGAGCCATCATTAAAAAGTAATCCTCACAATTCTGTCATCTTCAAATAAACTTTTTGCTAGCTGGTGTTTCATGCCTCAAATAAACTGGAACAAGCATGTCCCTCACCAGTTGTCTCCTAGCCAATGCAGCTTTCGCAATACTTTTCTTAACTTGTCAGTTTGTCTTTACATTTTTGTTGCTTTTATTTGAGTTCCTTCGGCTACTCAGCTGCCTGTGAGGACTTGCATTCCTGATGAATCTTATGCTGAGGTTTAGCACTGCCTCTACAAATCCTCTCAAATCCAGGTAGAGTCTCAGCAGGTTTGGAGAGTTGTCTACTCAGAAACATCAATCACCAGCATGGCTCAGGTCCATATACACCTGTTCGTGCCTCCAGAGAGCACCACAACGCCACATGACTGTATAAATAAATTTAAGAGATCATCTGAACCCATTCTTTTTCCAAATGCAATGCAAAGAGGTGTTCAAGCAAGAGCAATATGAACCAAGGTTGGCACTGGAGCAAGTGTCAGCAGTATTTGGTGACAAAAAATGCAATTTCATTTGCTTCTCTGTTTTTTAATGAGTTCCTTTGTATCTCTCTTCTCAACTAATATCTAGTTATATCTTAGAAAACAGAACACTTTCAACAAGAAGGATTGAGGAGGAAAGGCTGATGATCATCCAACACACAGATGATTTTGGCTTAACACCCTGACCTGAATTAGGCAGATTGAAGGCCTGGGTCTCTGTCTCTTCAAGTGAGGACCTTAACCACTTTTGTGCTATTGGCAGTGCTGGAGTGTGATGGGGAAACAGGGACTGGTCTCATCATTCAGTTGGAAATTTCATCCACAACCTGGCAAAAATTGTAGCTGAAACTTACATTGGAAAGTTTCAAATCTGACAAATCAGCATGTTTCTATCAAAAGCACCCTGGTTAGCAGTCTGGTTATCAAGTGACCTTGGAAGGTGGATATGTATCTCAAGAGTCTTGAAGAAACTACTTATAAGGTTTTTCAGCTTGGTTTATTTATAATGTCAATGAACCTTGTAGCTATAAAATAGGACAATTCAGAGACAACTACTGGCAACTCAGGGGATAGTAAA